>FLMG01002232.1:25773-66689 GCA_900088475.1 Hyphochytrium catenoides
TCTATCTATCTATCTATCTATCTATCTATCTATCTATCTATCTATCTATCTACCTATCTATCTATCTATCTACCTATCTATCTCTACCCTTCCTCGCATACACTCAGTCTTTCTCAATTTCTCTTAATACCTATCTACCTATCTATCTATCTATCTATCTGTTTCTCTCTCTCTCTAGCTAGCTATCTATCTCTCGGTCAAAAGTACATGTACACAGCGAATCCATTGTCCCCTCTTTGTCGTCCTCGTCTCGCTCCTCCTCTGTCCCATTACTCGGTTCTTCTTCTGCACTATGCATAGTGCCCTCTCTCGCAGTCTTCGTACGCCTGACGGTTCTAACAATTACTCTCCCTCGTACACACATGTTCCTCACCTCTGACCTCGTTCCTACATCCATCACATTCAGCGTCGGCAACTCTACCGTTCTTCGGGACACCGCGCTCGTAGAAGCTTTCAACTTGAAAGCAGCAATCGAGTTCAACATGAAGAACATGGAGGCAGCCAAGGAAGCGTTGACTGACATGCCACCAAGGAGAGAGGAAGAGTTGGACCCAGTTTCTTTGCACAATCAGGCTCTCATGAACATGGATGCAGGTAGGAGCTTCTATGGGCTTGTCCAATATGAGTAGATTGAGTAGTGACATATGAGACAAACTGAGTGATCTCCGTCGGCGTGCGTGAGTGTATGGGAGTGTGTGTGTGAGAGAGAGAGAGAGAGAGAGAAGAGAGAGAAGAGAGAGAGATGAGGCCGCAGCCTTCATCGATGACCTGGGAAAGGAAAGATGGGGGAAGTAAGGCGTTTCTATTTACTTCGGTGGACCAGTGTAACCTTTTTTATTGGATTGGTGGTATCTCACAGGTCCCTCCTTTGGGCACTGCCTGTCTCTTCTGTCTCTATCCTCTTTATTCCTCGTTTCTTCCCGTTCAAACTGGTCATCTGACTTTTCTTCTTGTAGACCCGTCCACTGGACTTAAGAAGCTGAACTATCTTCTCGCCAATCCGCCCTTCCCACCGACAACCTTTGGCAATCTCCTTCTTTTACACTGCAAGCACCAGTACTATGACTTGGCTGCGGACGTCCTTGCAGAGAATGCTCATCTCTCGTTCAAGCTTCTCTCTCAAGATCTTTATGAGTTCTTAGACACTACAATCATGGTGCAGACAAGCCCAGAGGAGGCCTACAGGAAGTTTGATGAGCTCACAAACAAGCATATTGATAACCTGCGAAAATTGACAAAGCAGATTCAAGATGCAAGAATAGCAAGAGATAATGAGAAGATCAAACAGAGTCTTAAAGACTATGACGAAGCTCTAGAGCGGTACGTGCACTAAAAGAAGAAGGTCGAGAGCTCACAGGGTTCAAGACTTCTGTTAGGCTGCTTCTGGCTAACCGCTATCTCAACCTGTAAGGTACATCCCAGTGCTCATGGGTATGGCTCGAATCTATTGGGAGAGGGAGAACTATCCGATGGTGGAGAAGATCTTTAGACAGTCGGCAGAGTTCTGCTCTGAGCACGAGATCTGGAAGCTGAATGTGGCCCATACGTTCTTTATGCAGGAAACAAAGTTCAAGGAAGCTATCAGGTTCTCTATCCACCTCTTCTTCCTTTACCCATTATCATTTTCTTCATGAGTCCTTCCTCTGCCGTCCTGCTATCGTAAAGCCCTACCTTTCTCTCTCTCACTACCGAGCGCATCCGATGTGCAGGTACTATGAGCCCTTTGTGAAGAAGCATTACGATAGCATCTTGGATGTCCAGGCAATCGTCCTTGCCAATCTCTGCGTCAGCTATATCATGACGAGCCAGAACGAAGAGGCTGAAGAACTGATGAGACTCATCGAGAAAGAGGCATGAATAGCCATTCTCTCTCGCCGTCTCTTTCTGTGTGTGTGTCTCTCTGTGTGTGTCGCGTCTTTTTTATCTCTCATCGGCCTACTCCTTAAACCTCTACTGATAGGCCACTACCTCGTTTATAGCTCAAACTCTCTAACCCTTTCAAATCGTGATGTTCCTTGACAGGAGGAGAAATTATCCTATAGTAACCCTGAGAAGCAAGTGTACCATCTCTGCATCGTCAACCTTGTCATCGGCACGCTTTACTGCGCTAAAGGGAACTTTGAGTTTGGCATCAGGTAAGGCCTGGCATCGCCTTTCCGTTAGCTGACCGTCTTCCTCTGGAGTTCACTGCTTCCTTGATTTTTAGATCTCATAGCCACCTCGAACCTTTTGTGGCCCTCCTTTAAGCTCACCTGTCGCTGGACAGCCATCAGTTGGTCTTTCTCTATCCTATAATAATGCTTCGAACCATTGTAGCTGAGGTGTTCACTCGCAGCCAGTTGCTTTCTTACTTCTGTCACTGGCTTCCTTGATACTTCTATGTAACGAATTATCTCTTCGCCTTGTTCTCCTCTTCGCAGCCGTATAATCAAGTCCTTGGAACCGTACGATAAGAAGATTTCCACCGACACGTGGTACTATGCAAAGCGCTGCTTCCTTGCTCTCGCTGAGCAGCTAGCAAAGCATATGCTGATGCTGAAGGACAACACCCTCCAAGAGATCCTTTCTTTCCTTGACGAAGCAGACAAAAACGGCGGCAAGATATACACCTCCGTAGAGATGGGCATAGATGGGGAAGACCCAGTGGAGCCACGGCACACGGTAAGTTATGACGCGCGGCAACTGAAGAGAATATTCATGAAGCTAAGGGATTAGGCGATGGTCCGCGCACAGCCGACTCCTATGTTATCAATCCATATAATGAAGTCGACTCCTATGTTATCAATCCATATAATGAAGTCCGTCTCATTAGCCATGTCATCAAAAGACGACCGTCCTCTCTCTCTCTCTCTCTCTCTCGCTCTGTCCTCTTGCACAGTCACCGAGTCTTTGATTGCCCCTGCTTGTACGTCATCCTCTCCAGATTATTTCGTTTGATTACTTAGACAAGTCTATAATGGGCTCAACCAAGTATAAAAACAGTTGCAGCTGGCCACTGTCCTCGAATCATGGACTTAAGATCCTAACTGCGTAACCCGGACTCTAGTAAGAAGATGTCAAGCGGGAGATCTAAGGACCTTTGGACGTGGAGGTACTTGCCCGCCCAAATATGCGGTGCTATGACGAGCTAGCTTGAGGATTCAGCGGAAGATTGGTGTGGAGGCGCCGACAGAGCTTGCTTGGGGCAGAGCTTCCCGGTGTCACGACAGAGCCTATCTAGGGAGTTTGTGGTGTGGCGCCGGAGCCTACGGAGGCAGAGCTTCTGGATGAGTCGACGGAGCTTGCCTGAGGCAGGGGTTGTGTGTATCGACAGAGCTCGTTGGAGTGAGAGATTGCCGCTTCAACAGAGATTGTTATTTGCAAAAAGAAGAGAGAGTAGAGCCCGGCCAGGTCGAGCTGTCATAGACCCAAGCTGTTTGATGGCAACTAGAGCCTGCCCCGACCAAACGCCAGTGTCTCTCATCTCAGTAGAACTGATGAGCTTGAAATAGCATCTCGCAAGGAAAGCAAGCGATAGACAGAGAGATTGGGATCGCGCTCCTGGAGTAGATCTGACGGGCAAGGCAATCCTCACATCCTCTCCCTCTCCGCCATCATCACATCCCGTCTGATCCTCTCTCTCTCTTTCTCTCTCTCTCTCTCTCTCTCTCCCTCCCCTCTCCCTCTCCTCTTTCGGCATCTCTCCTGTCATATCTGGCGCCCTTTCTCCCTCACCCTTCCCTCCTCAACACGTTTGTTGAAGCTCGAGGTCTATTATTCTTCCCTCCTCCTGGTCTGCTCCTCAAACTTCAGAAGGCCAAAGCACCCACTTTCTTCACTCTACAGTCTCTTGTCTTCTTGAATCTTCCACGCCGCCAAGTGGAGCGCTCTTTGCTCATAGCGTTCCAATCATCTCGCTGCCTCGTTGCGGTAGAGTAAGCTGCACCGCCAGGCGTCCACCCTGCACCAACGAGAGGACACGCGGCTTGTAAGAGGTCAACAGGACTCAGCAGCTTTGGCCAGCAGAATGGCTAGTGAAGACTCCAAGATGCGCAGTGTGCAGTGGGACCAAAAGAAGTGCTGCCTCCAGATGATAGACCAGCGTGTCCTACCTTTGGAGTTCAAGGTAAGCTCAGGTCTGCTTTCCCCTGCGCTGTACTCTCGTTGTGTGTGCGAATGCGTGCCACATGTCTACGTCTCTATCTATTCTGACGTCTACCTTTCTGCTCTCTGCCTCATAGACGGTTGAGTGCAGCACGGTCGAAGATGTCGCGACGCACATCACGAAGATGACCGTCCGTAAGTGCATGAATTGAGAGTGGACCATAAGCTGTTCGTCATCCCTTTAGTCCCTACTGGGTCTCGCCGGACGTTATTTTACCTATTCTTCTCCATCTCATTGAAACATGTCATGTGGTAGGTGGTGCCCCAGCTATCGGGGCGGCAGGTGCTTATGGCATGGCTATTGCGGCCAGACGCTCAACAACCGGAGAAAGGTGCGGGCGAAACTTGCGACGTCCACATGCTCGTCTTGTTCTCGTTTGCTTCGCGCTAAGGCTTTTGAATCAATGAGCTACCGGCATTATCTGCTCTTTACCGTCCTCCTCTTAGGAGGTTTCTGACCCCACGCCTCCAAGCGGAACACAAGCGCTCCTAGTCGATGGTCTCGCTATCCCTTTGAACCCTCACTTATCTCTTACCTTGTCTCTTTGCTCAAAGCAGCCAGCAGTTGATTCATAGCTTAAGAGAAGCGAAAGAAGTCCTCGATGCCGCGCGGCCGACAGCTGTAAATCTTAGCTGGGTAAGAGCTAGAAGACGGAAACTCCTCCGCGGGACTTAGGCAGGGGAGCGAGAAGAAAAGAGAAAGGGAAAGACATAGAAGAGCGAGGACAGAAAACGTGCGAGAGAGAAGAGAGAAGAATTGCAAGACTAAAGAAATAGTTGACGAGAAGACAGGACTGAAGTCTATACACAATAGCATGCTATCAACCTTTCAGGTTTCTTCTGACCTCAGCCTCGTTGTCTCCTTTACTCTTCTACAAACTGCAGGCCACAAGCCGGCTCTTGGCCTGGGCAGAGAAGGCAGAGAAGAGGTATCTTGGTCTGCGTGGTAGTCAGCATACCAGGGTCATGAGCTAATAGGTCTCTCACTTCATTTTTCAAACGCTTGTCGTTACCGTTCGCAACTAACGTCGTAGTGGTTCGGATGTCCATGAGATTCGGTCCGGCGTCCTAGAGCAGGCCCACAACCTTGCCGAGGAGGTAAGAGGAGGAATGGAAGAGCACGAACAGGACCAAGTTTTGGGCATCTCCATTCGTTGTACCGCTTGCGTTCCGCTGCTTGCTGGGCCTAATCATCTTCTACCTCTCCCTCATACATTGAAAGGATGTCGAAATCAACCGCCGGCTATCAAAGTTTGGCGCAGACCTTGTACGCAAAGGCGCCAACGTTCTCCATCACTGCAACACTGGCGCTCTCGCTACCGTTGACATAGGAACAGCCCTGGGAGTAATCTATGGTAAGAGAGCCTCCGTCAAGGGAGAAGGGCGGAAGGGCACCCACGCTTGACAGGTGGAGGCTTGTGAGTGGCCCCTTTCTCTAGGCTTTCGGCCCCGTGTAGCCTTACTTCCGTGTGGTCTCCTCCTGCGCCTAGCAATTTTCTTCTTCCTTCTCCCAGCATGATCCTTAAGTGTCTCCGGTGGTGGAAGAAGGTCGTGATCATTAGCAACCTTGTTGGTCATTTTTGTAGGATAGTCTATTTTCTCCTACACGCCTCTCCCTAACTTATGGTCTTATAGAATCTCATGCGCAAAACAAGAACATTCATGTCTGGGTGGATGAGACCAGGCCCCGTCTGCAGGGCTCAACGTTAACAGCCTGGGAGTTAATGCGAGCTAAGGTTCCGATGCACTTGATTGTTGATAACGCAGCAGGGCACTTGATGAGGACCGGGAAGGTATAGGGCTGGACTCTTATCCGTTCTCACTCTTGTCCTCGACCGAAGTCCCTTTCTGACAAACCTATCACCTCCCTGGGTGGCCCATGTGCTTTCGTTCATCCTCCGTGTGGCGGGCGCGAAAATCTCTAACATCATGCCCTCTGGCTAGGTCGACATTATTCTTTTTGGCGCCGATAGAGTTGCAGCGAATGGGGACGTGGCAAACAAGATTGGAACATACAAGGTATAGATGCTTGAGAAGAGTTCGTGTGTCTTGTAACTTTTGGAGCGGCAGTATCCATTCAGCAGCACAATGCGTGTTCCTGACTGATAGCATAAACCTGCAGGTGGCGGTCTGTGGTAGAGAAAACGGGATTCCTGTGTATGCTTGCGTCCCTACAAGGTATGCAATACTTCTTTGCCTCCAACTATAGTCACCACGGTGATGGAGGGAAACGTGGTGCTTTTTGTGACTCACACCTTAACCCTTCCCTTCTGCAGCACTATCGACCTCAACTGCGCCACTGGTGATGATATCCCTATTGAAGAAAGAAGCCCAGAAGAGGTAAGACGTTTTAGAATTCATTCAGAGACACAGAGACGGAGACTGGGCCACAGGAACAGTGAGATAACCATTGGCTGGTAGACTTGGAAGAGAGAGGGACGTCAAACGATCTAGGATAGAGTCCGAGGAGCGTTGACGGTTCTGCTGCCATCAGGTTACGTTCTTTGGAGCCAAGCGTACCGCACCTGAGGGCTGTCCTGTTTACAATCCGGGCTTCGATGTCACGCCCGCGAAGTATTTGACTGGGATCATTACAGATGAAGGTAAGCACATCACTTCCTTGCTAAGCTGCCTCTCGCCAACCTTGCCCATGACTACTACTTCTGTTGGCGAAGTCTTGTCTTGACCTTTATTTTTATAGGTGTCTGTTACCCTCCGTTTGAGCTCAGTTTGCGGAAAGCAGTTCAGGCAGCAAAGGACAGAGCAGCTAGGGAAGGGCGGCTCTGATCTAACATGAGAGAACTCTCTTACGCAAAGAAGAGTCGCAATGGAGCCAGTAGCTTTAATCTTCTGTTAAACGCTTTCTCTTCTCTCTATGGCTACAAAGGTTTTCCCTTCCTTCTATTGCTACTCCTATCGGAACTCTGCGGAGACTCCGAACTGCCCGCGCTTCGTTTGGTCCTGGACAGTAAAGGAGTTAACGTGTAGTGAGAAGAAAGTGACTGGTGAGAGTAGTATAGGTTTTAGAGACAGAACGATGAGTTCTTACCGCGCCATCCGCGCCTTCCCTAAGTATCCACGAGTAATTTAACTCAAATCGTCCCACACCAGCGTCAAAGACCTGAAGGAGATAGGTGTCAGTGGTTGAAGTACACCAAGAAGCAAAGAAGGAATGCCGTCACAAAAGACAAACATGCAGGTGCCGTAGAGCAATTAGCTGGCAGCTCATGATAGAATGGTTCTTTAGTCTCTTCAAAGGTACCAACGTCAGGGCATGACACTAGGCGCATCCCTACCAGTCCACCGCCAGCAGATATTCTGACGTCACCCAACTTCCTGAACTCTCCTGCCTTGTGAATGTTCGTCAAAGTACCCGCGTCGCTGTAGACGTGGAAGCGGAACCCCTGTTGCTGTGGTGTGAAATAGAAAAGAGGCCATCAGCCCAGCTGACGCTATTATACTCGTTGTTGGGTCAGTTCTTTTCCAATTGCTAATGCTCGCAAGCTCCTGCTAGTGGTGCCACTACCCCTTACCACTCATAAAGAGTGTCCTTGGCTCCTCTCCCCTATCGCACTTACCGCTAGAAGTCTGTTAGGGACTGGAAGGCTCAAGGAGGCAGAGGCAGTCGCCATCACGTTGCCTCCGAGAGCGTCTCCCTGCGGTATTCCTCCTTCTCCTGCCACCGACCGCGGACCTACCCCCTGCAGCAACATCAAGTAAATAGTTGTATTCCTTTACACTCCTGGTTTCTTCTACTGGTGAATTGGTTGAGGACCAGCCTTTTCTTTCCCCGTGATTGCCAGCTCTCATTGGCCCTAGTAGCGTACCCTAACGTCGAATCCTCTGAGAAGAGAGCCTCCTAAGAAGAATCTATCAGATATGTGCACGCTTCTCTCAGCCCCTTTCCCCAACGCCTGTAATATGCCTGAATATACAAGATCGGTTTAGATTTGCAGTGTCAGAGTTGGGAGAAGGAAGGCGGTTCTAGGAAGTGATAAGACGAGACAGGCATCGACCCAAAGCAGAGAAAACTGATATTGGTAAGGAGGATGGAAACGATGTATTCATAGAACTAACACGGTCAAAGAGAAAGCTGGCGAACGACACTGTAGATGCCAAAGATAAGAATCCACGAAGAAAGCATGAACCTATATGGGCTCCTAAATGAAGCACTACGCCCGGCACTCCCCAGAGAGGAGGCGTCAGTGCTGAATGAGTCTGGTATGAAGCTTGGACTTTGGCAAACTGTCCAAGAGAAAGAGACCAGTAAGGAGTATTATTCGAAAGAAAAGAACGGAATTGTATTCTAACTAATGCGACAGGTCCTGCAGATGCCCCAGTTTCGGCAGGAGAAGCCTTAGAAAAGACGAAGATATACACTGCAAGGGACAGCAATAAGGAGAGAAAACGCAGAGAGAAAATGAGAGGGAGAGAGAAACATTTTCTGCCAGGAGAAGAATAGCACCCACGAGACCCACATCATACCCTTAGGTGAGCTACCCTATAAAAGCCCTTACCTTTGTGTCACCAAGAAGACCTGCAACTTCCGCACTGTTGCAGAGGGTTAGAACGTGAAACTGTAAATGGATCGAAAGGCGATCGCCGTACCTTAGGCGGCCCAGATAGCCTGCTGAAGGGGAGGTTCTGCTGTCGCGCCGGTCAGCGGTTAAAGTATACTGCCATACAAAGAATTATCATTGATATTACAGTTAGCCCTGGTAAGCCGAAAGAAGTGCCTCTGAGGGCTTACGCCTATGCTCGTCTTCAAAGAGGGCACCGCATCCTGCAAAATGCTGGCAGCAAGACCAGAGAGAAGGAAAGAGGAGTTATATAAGGAATTCCCGATAAGTCATGTCAGCCTTTATAATTGAAGAGTAGCGTTGATAGGTGTCCTCTTACCTTCGAGATGCCGCAAAGGCAAACGGGATGGCCTCCATACGCTTAGGAAGAATGTCCCTCCAAGAAACATCAAAATGCAACTATGGAGTGAGAAAGAGTTAGGGAGAGCATAAGATGGTACGGCATTGAGGCTGACCGAAAGAGGAAGTAAACAGCATAGATGTAGTGGTAGTCCATGCACATATCTAGAAAGACAATTTTCTACTAGCGAGTTGAGGACGCATGTTGCTAATCCCAATCTTCAAGTCTTGCTTACCCCATGGACGCTTTCTCTGTCATAGATGCTGGCCTTCACTCCACGTTGCTTCTCACTATAAGAACTGAAACGTTCAAATGCCTACGCAGTCCGGAATGTTAAGGCTGGAAGTCTACATCTAAAGGCCATACAGAAGAGGGAGAAATAGAGGAATAGAGAGTATGGGGTGGCGTTGACGTTACATTGAGATGGTTGAACCCATGGACGACAAAGTGACTGTCTCCGCCTAAGAATTGAGGTTTCTTGTACAAAAGGCTCATGTGACTGCTATGAAGATGCCCTGTAGCATATTCTCCAATGATCTTCTCTCCCTCTCCCAAGGGATTAATGAGTGCAAGTTTAGACTCCACTGTTCCTTCGCCCTCTCTAACAAATGTCGCTGAGGGCCATGGTGGTGAGAAGGCAGTGTTAAAGCAAGGCAGTGGAAGAGTGGCATGAAAGAGCATCATTACCTGCATTTAGTCGGACAACGCCTCTTTCCTTAACTGCTACATTGACCACGATTCCTGTCTCTCCTCCTCCCGTCGCTTGCCCTGAATAAACAGTAAGCTACGACGCTGAAGTTGCAGAGGGGGCTAGGATGTTTACCTTCATGCAACTGGAAGTCTATCTTTTTAAAAATGTCTAGGCGGTTCAGGCCCTGTTTCAAGGTTGAAGAAGCCAGCGGAGAGTTACACTGCTCTAACACGCAAAGGCTATGAACAATCTTACATTAGCAGCAACCTGCAACGCCGTCTCTAGTTCTGACAGCGATCGCGCCTGCAGTAGCCCCTGTTGCAGTGGATTATCAATAAAGTGACTCGCGTGACCTTACTTCACCTGTACTAGCTCTGAAGCATACCTGGACCTCACGCTCAATGACTTTGGAGCTGGAAAGAGGTCAACATATCAGCATATCGAGAGGAAGGCGTTAAGGAGAGTTCACCAACCTCGTCCGATTGTTCCCAGTGATAACCAGTCCTTCCACCCTCACAGGCTGCTCCGTGACTTCCATGTTCTCGTGAATGTTATAGCAGACGTTTCTCGTAGCCCGTGCCGGTCTCAGAAGGCCCAGCCTCGCTGAAGAAGCGCGAGGTCTGAAAGGAGAATAGAAGAGAGATTACCCCTACGCGGAAAGAGGAAGTCGTAACCTAAAGGGAAAAGGAAGAGTAAATCTCCCTTCTGTGCAAAGGTCAGCACAAGGTCAGTTGATGAGCTCAGCAGCAGAGTCTGACAGAGTTTATTGAGTTTTTCACGAAGATTCGCATCTTCGGCGGAATTGTTGAGCTCCACGAAAATAATGATATTGAGCGGGTAACGGAACAATCAGCCAAAATGATAATCAAAATTTAATAACTAGACTATTCATCCTGAAGATGTAACGACATTCTTCGCGATTCCTCTTCACACATTTCTTAGACACATGCTAGTTCGGAATAAATATTCTCTTTATGGGCATATTGCCCCGATAAGTTATTCATATTAGAAATAAAGATGACTAGCCATGTCGCCCATCATCATCCTGTCTTTTCTCGCGCTTCAGCCGCACGATGTCCGCCCATCCTGGCCCCGCCTTATCGCTGGGTTCCGCCATCAGTAGTCCTTGCAGAAGAGAAGACGAGAGGCCTTCTCTACAGAGTAGGAGAGCAGGGTTAACCAAGTAAACTTGGCACTTCTTAGGCTTGCCCATCGTGCAGGACGAAGGCAGCAAAGAGCCTTTAGAGAGCAGAGAAAGGGTCGAAAGGGAAGCTTGTCTCCGGTATGCCTTTAGCTCTCTGCAGTGACGAAAGGAGCACTCCAACAAGAAAGCTGACAGACTACTGAACGAATGTCATCATAAGATCCTATTTATCTTCACTCAAACTTCGTGAAGTCGAGGTGACTTCTTGAGGTGCACAGGGCCTGTCTAGTTGGTCACGAGTCATCTGCCCTTGCCCGCTCAAGATAGGGAGTGATGACGGCCTCATCTGAACCAAATGAAGCGCAAGAAGCGGAGAAAGTGGCTTGCTTGCTCATTGAGGGCAAGCAAGTCCGCCATGATCAGATGCGCTATGATCTAACGTTTAGTGCTTTGAAAAGGAAGGAAGGCTCCATTGAAATACCATCTCTGACGGACTTTTCAACCTTTCATCTACCACGGCAGCAACCGTCCACGGCGACTCTGGTGGATCTTATTACCCAAGGTGAAAAGGTGGTAAAAGCCTTTGAGGAATATACACTATCTATCGCAAACCGCTGCCCCGGGGTGCATTGTCACATCTTTCCAGGTGAGTTGTCTGATGAAGAAACTATTCTTAGTGTCTGCCAATGCTTTTGGCCTTTCTTAACCCTAGTGTTGGTTCTTTCTCTATTTTGTTCCTTTCGCCCGTAAAGGCCTAAAGAAGGCTGAAAGGGCTAAGCAGAAGATAAAGAACGACTACGATGGGGATAGCTGTCGCCTGATGGACATTGTGCGCACCTCATTGGTCTTCAACGACGTTTCGGCATTGAAGGAAGGTGTCTCCATCCTCATCGAAGATGTGAAGAAGTCCCCTAATATGGAGATTGAGCGGGTCAAGTCAACGTTTAAGGACAGCGCCATTCCTGGCGGATACCGTGACCTGAAGATCAACATCAGGTTTCAGGGGCACATTTGCGAGATCCAGTTGCACCTCGAGAGTCTATGGGAGCTAAAGAAGGAGGATGGGCAACGGCACTTTCACTGGTGTGAGGAGCATAAGGTCCTCCCTGACTTCTCCTGTTATGAGCTCCTCGAGAACAGCGCCGTCAGCCCTGCTTGTCTCTCCATGGTACTCAACATTGTGAAGAGAAAGATTGGAGAGGATGCTTGGATTTTCGCTCTAGTGCATGGCCGATTGGGTCAATACCAACAGGCTGAGGAGTATTGCAGACGTGCTATTGGTGATAGTAGCCAAACGCATGGCCGGCAGGATCCACTGACATTAGGTTGTATGAACTATCTGGCACTGCTACTCATCGACCAAGGAAGGATTAGAGAAGCCGACGAGACGCTTCGGAACACTTTGAAAGGCTTTGAAATGACGTTGGACTCTAATCATCCTCAAACACTGAACACAATCAATCTCCTAGCATCTTTAATCCTCACTGAGGGTCGATGGGGTGAAGCTGAAGCTCTCTATCGCCGAGCCTTGACAGGCAGGACGGAGGCACTCGGTACTAAGCATCCTCATACACTCGAGACTCTTAATGCGTTATCAACCTTGCTCTACAAGCAAGGAAAGTATGCGGATGCTGAAGTTCTCTACAGAAAAGCTTTGGTAGGGCTAGAAGCTCTTCACGGTCCCATGCATGTCAAGACATTGGAGCAGATGACAGCGCTTGCCACCGTGCTCTGCAAACAGGGGCAGATAACAGAGGCCGAGAATCTTTTCCGGAGGGCTTCTTCCGCCTATGAGAATGTGCTGGGACCGATGCATCCAGAGACACTAACTGCTATCTTCAACCTGGCCTCGCTGCAAGCCGGACAGGGCCGAAATATCGAGGCTGAAATTCTTCATCGACGAGTGCTGAACTCTAGGGAGGAGTTCTTGGGCTATCTCCATCCTGATACCATGACGAGTGTAGCTGCCTTGGGTGGTATCTTCCAAGAGGAGAGGAAGTACGAGGAGGCAGAAGAGTTCTATACCCGCTGCATTAGAGGTAAGGACCTTCCGTTCGCGTTAACCGCGGTTGTGGAACAGCTTTATTCCCGTCTGATTACTGTCTCTTCCTCTCAAGCTCGCTTTAAGACTTCAGACCTGCCGAAGAACGCACACACATCATCTTTCCTCTTCCCTTTTCCTCCCAAGTACTTTAGTTTCCACAAAATTCCCTCCGTCCTGCCACCTCTTTCTTTCGATCTAACTTCGCCCATATATCAATCCGCGCAGATCGGGACCAGGTTCTGGGACCTAAGCATCAGCAAACTCTCTCTTGCATCTTTAGTCTCGCGACAATGTATGATGCCCAGGGCAAGTGGTTGGAGGCTGAGCCTCTATATCGAAGAGCCTTGGCGGGCTTCGAGGAAGTGCTTGGGCCCACTCACCCTGAAACGCTGGCAACCGGGAGCAATCTCGCACTCCTTCTAAGGAAGCAGGAAAAGATTGATGAAGCGGATCCTCTCTATCGCAAGGTACTGGCAGGTTACGAGCAGGTGTTGGATGAGAACCACCCTCAGACCCTCTCTATAATGAGTGGACTTGCGGGCGTCTTGCACATCAAAGGCAGGCTGCAGGAGGCTGAGCCGCTGTATCGTAGGGCACTGCAGGGTTACCAAGAGATATGGGGAGCACGGAATACCTCTACTCTATTCATTCTCTACAACCTTGCCACCTTATTGAAGCAGCTTGGGAACCTCACTGAGGCTGAGGGGCTCTGCCGAAAGGCCCTGACAGGATACGAAGAGGTGTTAGGGCAGAAGCACGGGAACACTTTGGACAGCATCTACACTTTGGCTTGCATCCTAGCTGATCAGGGCAAAGTTGCAGAGGCAGAGTCGTACTATAAGACAGCCCTAGAAAGCTTCGAAGCTGCAATTGGCCCCAAGCATCCCGATACCCTCCGATGCGTGAACGGTCTAGCGATAGTCCTGGAAGTTCAGCAGAAGATGGAAGAGGCAGAGCAATACTATCGGAGAGCGATGATAGGTTACGATGAGGTACATGGACCCAAACATCCAGACACCATTAAGAGCGTCAACAACTTGGCCTGTCTCCTCGCCAGTCTCGGCAAACTTCTAGAGGCTGAGCCCCTTTTCCGGAAGGTTATCTCTGAATCTGGAGAGGTTACCAAGAACATTGACACTCTGAGAAGCTTATTCAGTCTGGCAGAGCTGCTCTCAGAACAGGGCAAACTTGCGGAAGGAGAGAGCCTTCTGAGAAATGCCCTGCAAGGCTTTGAGGAAGCGGTCGGCCCTAAACACCTGGAGACTCTGAGGGCGATGATGTCTCTTGGAAGTCTACTGGAGCGTCAGGGAAAGTTCCATGAAGCAGAGCCCATTTTTCGCCGTTGTCTAGCGACATACAAGGAAATATATGGGAACAACCACGTGGACACCTTAACTTGCATGCTGCAAATCGCCTCTCTTCTGTCGGAAGAGGGAAAGTATGCAGAGGCGGACAAACTCTGTCTCAAAACCATCGAGGCGATTGACGACATGACGAGCAGAATGGATGTGGATGTCAAAATCCTGACGCTAAAGAAGAGGTTTAAGTATGTCAAGCTCCGTAATAGGTTCAGAAGGCTAGTGCAGACGCTATCCTTCGGTAGCTGCTTCACTGCAGATAACAGCAGAGTAGACGTTCTCCGCTGAGGATGCTAAAGCGTCCATCAGAAGCTCTCTTCGTCGGCTGCAGCAGGTGTCCTCACCTGGCAACAATGTGCGATTGTTCATATCATATTGGAAACCTACTTTTCTTGAAGCTAGGCTATTAATATTTATCCTGTTCCTCAAACGGTCTCGCTGCTCTTCTCGCGCTATTATTTCTACTTGGTTTCCTACCCGCTTCTGGTAGAGCGAGTCCTACTGCCGCGGGCTCACCAACAAGCTTCGGCCTCCTCCTCATCGAATAGATAGCTGGTACATTCCCTCGCTCTACTTGCATTAACCGAGCTGCAGCACTGCGACACCCTCCTTGAGTTTCACTGACGCCGTGTACGTTGACCTATTAGAACCATCATCAGACAAGGGTCAAACCTCAATCTCCGTCATCTCCTGGTGCCGTCTGCCAGGACAATGGGGCAGTGCTGCTGCAGCCCCTGAAGGCTCCGCTGATCAGCTCCGATCCCATGCTGATCCACCCTATAACGGCCAACTTCAACTCGGCGCCTGACGCTTCCTAACAAGCAACCCCATGGCTGCTCCTCTCCCATCCTCCCTCCCTCCCTTCTAACCCTATTAAGCAGCAGCAACACCAACAGCACCGGCTCTCTCACTGGAACAGTGGTACTGTATGGGCAGTCCCATGAAGCATATAATAGATTTCATTTGTGAAAGCTTTATCAGAACCATGAGGTAAATATAGGAAAGATTGGCCTTGTACGAAACCTTGTTTATATTTCCATTTATGTAGAGAAATGTTTCCTGGGTAGGTTACGTTTCCGCTGACCTCAGGCATCTGAGGCATCCCCATCACCTCTATTATAGATATATTTAGGAGGAGGTACCCCCACCCCCATGGGCCCGGCGTTTAGTAGGTTTGTTACATGGACATCAGGGTTATGCAAGCTAACAATGTCGACCTGGAAGTAAAGTGCATGGCATTCGAGACAGAGTCAAAATGAGAGATGAAAGTGGAAGAGCCAGAGTGGCTAGTGAGTGGTGGGGTTACGAGTAGCTTGGGGGATATTTCATAGGACACAGAGTCTACAAGAGATAGACGGGGAAGAAGAGACCAAAACCCTGAGAGGTGATGCAAATGAAGGAAGAAGAGAGTTTCTTTGTGAAGCGCGTGCAGGGTTACCTCGAGCAACAGAGCGACAAAGAAGAGTGGTGACATTGGAGCACAGGCTCCATTGGCCAATAACTGAGCTTTCGGAGGCCAAAGTTCCTCTAGTGATCTTGCGAGACAAACACGGCTGGAAGTACGGCTGTTGACCAGCCTATTAGCAAGTACGAGCGTGCAAGAGAGCAAGAGAGCGAGAGAGCGAGAGAGCTGACCACGGCGTTCAGGTCCCTGCGCCGATATAGACCAGAGTTCTATAATAGGTCGAAAGTCTTATGATGGCCTCGGGCACATCTTCACTTGGCGGAGAATCTGTCTGAGGGGAAGAGGAGAGCTTTTTTGGAGGAATAGTAATCCTTGCTGAGGGGTAGCATACAGTCTTTCCTGGGGAAGAGGGAAGAGCTGATGCCTATGAGAAAGGGGAATGCTTTCAACAATACAAGAGAGAGACTGGAGCTTGAGCTGAAGACTGTGATGCCTGTGAAGGCGTTGGGTCATCAATGCCATCAGTGAGGTCGATGGAGGGGCCCACAAGGCTTCTCAGCAGGGGGGCCCATATGTTGGCCGTCTTCGTCCTAGTTCTCACACTATGCAGATCACATGCCGGCGCAAATGGGGGTTTTGACCACCCGTTGCAGCCGTACAGAACGCATAGGAAGCTAGAAAGGTAAACGAAAGTGAGAAGGTAGATACATGAAGAGAACTTAATGGATAATTCTCTTGCTCTTTCTGTCAATTTTTTTGTCCCTTACACACAGAGCTCCTGGTGAAGTTGCTCTGACAGCTAGGAACGGTGGCAACCTTTACTTTGGAAAGATCCAAATCGACTCTTCGACCTTCAATGTGCAATTTGACACCGGAAGTGCTGACCTTTGGATCTACGCTGACAAGCTGCCACCTTCAGCCGTTGCAGCGGCTAGCAATGAGTCGGGATGGCGACTTGCGTATGGTGGAGGAGTGGTGGGTTAGACTCGGCTGTTACACTTCAGTCTTCGATGTGGTTCTTGTCTTCAGCTCTTTCAAGCCCTTTCGATACTATGACTCTTCCTGCACTTTCCATTAAGCTCTCCTTCATATTTTTCGTGTCCTACATCCAAGTCAGCAATCATACAGGTGTCTCCCTGGCAAGGACTTACTCTTATCCTTTCGCTTTCTCTCTGGGGTCGTTCCCAGGTTCAAGGCTTAGTTGCGTTCGGATCGGTTGTAGTAGGAGGCAAAACTTTGGAGGACTTTCGCTATGGCATCGCCACCACCGGCAAGATCAACGGCTTGGACGTGGACGGCATCTGTGGGCTGGGCTTCTTACCTCTTGCGCGGATATCAAAGGAGGACAGTGTAAGCTAAGTTTGAGACTCCTCCTGCTGAACTGCATAATCTATGACCCATTCGCTTTGATTCTCTTTACTTTTCTTTGGGTCCGCGATCCTTTTCGAATGAGAGGTTCCAAGGTCTGAGCTGGTTCCATCATCTGCATATCCTCCAGTCGTCGGTTCTGCCTGTGTTCATTATAGACCAGTACTGACATGAACGACGTCCCTCTCTTGTCTCTCTTGCATTGCAGCTGCTATCCAAGAAATTCAACAACTTTTCTCTCTTTTTGACACCTGAGAACGACGTTGAAGGTTCTACATTGACCTTCGACTCCCAGCAGCCAGTTCCTGGCGCTCAGAACCTCACCTGGTATCGGTTTGACATATTTCCCGGTTCCAAATACTGGAGGATTCCGGTGGCATCTGTAGAGATCGCACTCTCAAAAATTCAATATTCATCGGGCTTGGGCTCAGCGGTGGTTGATTCAGGCAGCTCCTATGTACTGATCCCCTCGTCCAGTTATGATGCGGTGAGTACCCAAGTAAATAACACGACAGCTCTTAATATAGTGAGGGTCAGATGGCGGTGAGAGAGGAAAAGACAAGGTCGCGGAGGTGCAAATGAGAAGAGGCGGAGAAATGTGTGCAATTGGGGTTTCTTTCTCTTCTCTTCAGCACGGCAGCTTCTGGTCACTTTTTCTCTCCATGCTTGAGACTCATCGAAAGACTTCAGCTCTTGCAACCCACTTGAACGTTTCTCGCAACCCACCCTTTTCCTAGTTCTATCCGATGGTCCCCTTGCCAAGCTTTTTGCTCTGGCCCTTCCATCAGCAGAAAAGTGGGATTTATACCACTCTGTGGTGGAAGGCTGGCCAACTGCTCCATTCTACGCTTCTGCTTATCTGAACCTAATTATTGTCTTTCTGTCCACTAGGTGATTTCACGCTTCTTCTACGGCTTTAACTGTTCTGCCAACTACGGATTGTTGCTCTGTCCAAAGTCTTCGGAGCTGCCACCACTGACCTTTTCGCTGGGAAGGAATCGCACTTCGTTCGCACTTCAACCCTCAGATTATAGTTCCCCCTATGATTGTGATCGGTGAGCTCAGAAATGTCTAGTCCATGCTTGCTGTTACTCTCTCTGCGCTATGTCTCTCTGACCTATGTTTTACAATATGCCGCTTTTTGCCCTTAAAGCTTGTTGCTTCTGTCAGGGTTTGCAGGAAGCCTACACTTTGATCTTCGTTTGCTTGGCATGTGCCGTATCCTATCTTTGATTGGTTGATGAAGCTACCATTGAGGGTGACCACACTATTAGTAACAAATCCTCAGGCGCTCACGCACGTTTGTGGCTGCCTTCGCTACCTTCAAGTTGTTATATTATTGCTTCCTCTCCGACTAAACGCTGACAACCTCTCACTATACTGACTTACCACTCTTCAAGGGTATTGGTTGAGTTGCAGGTTAACGCGGTGACAGATGACTGGGTCCTTGGTGGTACATTTCTTCGAGCCTACCCATCTCTCTATGCCATGCCCAGTGTGGGCGGCAATGTGGCGTCAATATCCTTTGCTTGTGAGGCGGAGGGGTGCAATGGTGGTAAAGGGGTAAAGAACCTTGATATTTATTGTTCCAAACGTAAGTCAGCTCTGTCTGGAGTCCTACGTACTTTCATCTTCAGCCTCGTTATCCCTGCTTGCTTTTCTTACTCGTTATACGGAGGATGTGCCACGAGAGCTCAAGCACACATGACATTCTACTCACTTTAGCTGAGCATTTCCTTACTGAGTGACATCGAACTAGCTTCTCTCATTTCCTCAGACGCTGGAACGTTTCCTTCTACTGACCTGTCTGCTGTCTCCTCTATCCGCAGCTGGCATGACAGGGACACAGATTGCGATTATCTCAGTTTCGGTCACCTGCGCTGTCCTGGCAGTCATCACAGCCACGGTGTACATCAGACGCAAAAGGAGGCTGCAGAAGGAAGGTACGACGAAGGATCTATGCGTTGTCCCTTTCCTGAGATTCTGCCACATTTCTGGCTCTCGATTCCTCTATTCTTCCTTCTCAAGCGACATCCTCACCTGCTCCTGTGGCGGGATGAGCTATGACTCGTGAGAGTCTAATGTACTTAAATCTTGTTCTCAATGCAGTTGAGTCAAAGGGCGGCGAGGCAGTGCCAGAGAAGGGCCTGGCTGTCGCTATGCCTGTTGATGAAAGAGAGGTTAGTTGCAAGAAGGGGGTCAACTGTCAGAAAAGAATGCTGGGATGCCTGCGCTATCTTGCAATTCTTTTCCTCCGTTTCCTTCCGGCCTGATGTCTAATTGCCTATAGAGCTCTACGGGTTTATGCTGACTTACTTACCTGCTGTCTCTCGCTCCGAAACCTTGATGCAGCCTGATGAGGTGTATAATATAGTAGCAACGGACGAGCATTTTGAGGAGGAAGACCTCACACGAGAGTCTCGCAGGAACTTGAGCATCCGTTTCTTAACTCCGCGATTCCCTGCAGAAGGAGAGGGTAGAGAGCGAGGTCGCAGTGGTTCCCCTACCTCTGCTGGCGCTGGATTTGAGCGCCTGGCCCTCGGCTCTCCAGAATCGCCGCAGTCTGCGTCTTCTCCATTGTCTCCTACCTCTACAAGGGAGTCTCCCGTCACACCTCCGGGTGATTCAGATAGGAATATTGGTTATTTTATTTGATGAGGAGGCACAGCGCCTCCTCTTCTTTACTTATTTATTGATTGACAGACGCTCTGAGGGTGCAGACGAAATAAAGTTTTGTCCTAGCTACCCTTGCGGCTGAGTTTAGAACTTCAAGGCTCCACTTAAATTGACATGCTTCCTTTGTCTTTATCTACTGCCAGCTTTATATAAGAATTGCTGTCGAAGTGAAAGGCTTCCAAGTTCCATTGGGGCAGTCGCATGCCCCGATGAACTGCTTAAGATGTAAATAATGCTCTTGAAACTTTCTCTCTTTACGGTCAACGTAAGCTGTCTTCTGAGGGCAAACGAGCCAAGAAGCGCATTGTCGGCCTCCTGCAAGTGCACAGATAAATCGTCAGAGAAGTGAAATGAGAAGTAGGAAATACCATCATTCAAGATAGAGCAAAGCAGGAGCAAAGATAGAGTTGACCTGGGTCCCATTTTTGTCTACTTTTTGTTCACTGTTCGGCTTTTACTATTCCCCAGATAGTCACTTAGGAGGCCTTAGTCTTTAGGAGAGTCGTACCCGTGTGGACAATTCCAGGGCTGGTCGAGTTGGTGCAGATTCCTGACGACCTTGAGCATCTCTTCGTGCTTGAGGGCCGTCCCGATCATAATTGAAGATCGACAGGCCCTGGAAGCAAACATTGCTTGCGCTTTAGGCAGGCGGACTGTCTTGGCCGGGTTGTCGGCAAGAAGTGACGCGAGCTCGTGAATGTCTGGTGCAGAGGGAACCGACAATGAGAACGAGAGATTTGAACAAATAACTGATTAGGATTCCAATACGTGCTAGGGGAAGAAACTCCTATAGGCCGTAGACGAGAGGTTTAGATATCTCCATTCCCAACCTAGGCAAGCAACCAGAGAGATGGCAGGATGGCCAGAGCTTCAGCGCTAGGAAGAGATATGGCGAAACACGGAATTTGAACGAGTGGATGAATAACAGGTCAAATGGAATATATCCGGGGGACTGATGAAGGCGTCGCGCACTGGTGGTGCGGGAGCAAGAATAAAAGCTCCTGTGTCTGACCTTCGACACCAAACTGCGTAGACCTGCTGAAGGGCAGTCCCTTCACTTGAATCTTTCTCGTTGGTGATGCACTGTAGTCCACCTCCAAGTTGAACCCATTAGACGCGAAGGTCTCTAGGTTGTCCAGGATCACCATCTCTAGCCCCGCATTGATCTCTAGAGGAATTGGACTAAGGAAATGGCAGCAACCAGAATTAGAGGTAGTGACGAAGGTAGGCACCCCAGCTAGGTTAACTTAGAAAGCCAAAGGATTATAGATCACTGTGGAAATAACGTCACGTCACAGGAGGAATCAGAAGGGCCTGACATTGGAGCACCAGCTAGATCATCATTAGGGATGGGACGAACCCTATTGAACGTCAACAGGGCAGGAAGAAGGGCGAAGGGTTCCAGAGAGTAGCTCATCCTTAATAGTCCCCAGCGACGGAAACGAATCCGCTGGGCATTCTTTCGCTAGTGCGAAGAGTAGAATGGAAGAGGTTTTGTCGCACTAACCTAACCAGTGGCTGTTGATGTATAGTGGTGCTCTGCATCAGCCGCTCATAGTTGAACTTCTCATCACATGCGTGCTGATCTAAAATAAATAGGTCCGAGCCTGCCCTCGCTATGATGAATCCAAGGTTAAACTGGCCGATGACCGTCATTTGCAAGAATGACTCCTGCGAAAGAGGAATCAGGGCAAACCTCAAACAGGCAAGGTTAAGGTGAAGAGGATCATCAAAAAGACAAAAATAGAAGACTCTCATCTCCCTCGAGCTGGAGGAGGCTGACAGCATATGAGAGTGTGGATAATTCTGTAGAACAAGTAGTGACAGTAATAGGCCCACAGACGTAAGACTAAATTAGCAGGAACAAACATGTCAGAAGCAACGGCGTCACTCATTAGGTCGTCAATATGCATGGTTCGTCTTGAAAGCTCACTTTGTCAAACACTCTCTCTAAAACGGCAGAAGCTTCCTGCTCCACGCCGTCTGCCGTTGCCAACAGCAGCTTCTCATCTTGAGAAGAAAGGTCGTCTCGCTTTAAGGCACTTTTGTCGGCGCTGGTTCCGTTCGCTTCTGCTGGCGCTTGTTGGGTTGACGAGTGACGTCGAAAACTCTCCAAGATATCTTGCAGATTAACGGGCAAAGTCTGCAGAGCAAACGAGTACAAGGTAACGCATGAGCTTTGGTACCTGGATCTAAAGACATTAACAAGTTCTAGAGAGTGCTTGAGAGGGCCAAGAAAGGATGCAGGAAGAAACATCCGAGTGGGGTCGGAGTTAAGGACACTAACCTGATTGCGATTGGAGTTACGACCAAAGGCCGTCGCCTGCCGCTTCAAGGGAGACTCTGACAATCACGGTCAGGGAGGAGCAGACGTCAGATACTTACCAGAGACAATCTTCCAGAGGAAAGGCACTAACGACCAGTTGACGTGGGATCGGGATGGCAGGCCACGAAGAAGGGCTTAAGCCAGACGGGGTGGAGAGTGAGACATGAAGAGCCAGATTGCGCTAAGACCTCACATCCAGATGGGACAATGGGAGGCAACACGGAGGAACTGGCTCAGTTTTACCTCTTCTTGCACTAGTCTCCTTCTCAAGACCACTGATGGATCTCTTTCCGGTTCCTGCCCCAATGGTAGCGTCAATGCTTTGCTGGGAAATTTTGCTGCGAGCTCCATGTCCTGTGCCTGAACAACAAAGTTTGGAAGGACTGACAGTAGACGGTGGGCGTAGCACCTCGACTGAGCTCTCTTCTTCCCCTTCCGTTGCTCCCTTGAAACAATTCGAAGATGCCATGGATGCCTTACAACAAGCGACGGGGCAATCAGTGCATAGATGGCGACATAGAGGTCTCAGTAGCTTGCACACAATAAATGGGATGGTTGGGCGAGTGAGGTTAAATGACGACCCTCACGCGAGTCAGCGAGAAACTGCGAATGAAGACGTCGTAATGCAAGGATGTCGGTATAGTAGGGTTTGATGCCAAAGGAACTCGGTCCTTACATCTGATTCTGGTCTTCGGCTAATGATGGGGACCTGCTCGTCATTCTCCTTCAATGCTTCTTCTACTTCTACCGCTCCTTCCATTTCCATAACCATCGCATGTAATGCTTCTTCGTCTTCCGCTTGCGGCGTCCCATCTGACTCGAGGTCAATGGCCGTTTCGATGATTAAGCCTGCCTCCTCCTTGGTCGTTGGGTTCCGGTTTCCCTTATTGAAGCTCATGCCTGAATCTGGATTTATTAGCGAGAGATGGGCCCAGGCAAGGTCGGACTATGAGTGCGGAGAAAAGTCTTCAGAAAGGAGCATGAAGGTCGACGTCCATCGGCAGTTTTGCGGTACGTAGATGTGATAAAGATCAAAAATCGTCACACTAGAGTACATTTGGGGCTGCGCTAGGTAAAGAAGCTCTCACCGGTCTCTGCTCGTTTCTCGGGATCTTGAACCCTTCTTGACAAACCGCTAGAAGATCCAGATTCAGAGGATGGCGCAGAGTTGACTGGCAGGGACGGTTCCTCGAATGGAGAAGAGGTGCTTCGCGTGTCAGCCACGTGTAATTGCGCATCTAGCTCAGTAGACAAGCACAACGTAGGTTGGATAATAAAAAGTACTGTTAGCTCGTGTTTGTTAGAGGCGTCCAACAGCCATACCATCTCTTGTTGCCTGTGTGCCCTCTGACAGTGTTGGTTGATGGGACCTCTTCGCTGGCAGCAAATTAGAGGAAAGGGCCGGTGGGGCGGAGCGTGATAGGGAGGAGGAAGGGGGCAGCTGCGTGCTAGAGATTGACGAGAAGGAGGAGGAAGATAGAAGAGTCTGAGTCTTAAAGGTATAGCGTGAGGGCTCCCAAAGAGCATTCAAGCCATTCTTCAAGCCTTCTATGATAGCCGCTTCCTGCCGACAACAAGGGAAGGGTCGAGACACCACCAGCATAGTGTCAGAGCGCCTTACTTCTTGAAGCTCAGTTAGATAGCCATCCACACTGTGGATCATGCCGGCCCTTCAGTTAACTGCGTTTCTACTGCTACCTCGCTCCATCATCTTTATAGCACTGGGCCCTCGACGACCGATGAGAGCTCCGTATATTGAGCCATTTGCTTCCCTTTCCTTGTTATGCCCTTCTCCTTCAAATCATCCATAAACCTATCTACTCCTTTCTTCTTTGAGGGTTTACCTCCGTTAACATGGCCTCTCTCTTGTCAGGAGAAATGTTGATATCAAAAGAGCCCGGTGGAAGAGAGAAGTCGAGAATACATGCAGGCTTCTGCTTCATCTCAAACTGGCGCCAAACCTCATTCAGTGCTCGAGCTACCTGCGGATCAACCGATAGCTTAGTGCTTAAAAGAGCTATTTAGCTGATGTCGGATAAGCTCCGAACCCTTTTGAACCTTGACCTCGTCCAACAATCACTTCACTTTGTCCCTTGCCGTACATATAAGCAGGCATACCTTGGGTATGTCTACGGGCCTGCCATTGATAAAGAAGAATTGCCTATCACTGTCGCTGCGGCCGACACCTTCTCCTGCCTTCGAAACATAGCCCTCAACTTTCCCGATCGACGGCCTTTTGTTCTCTGGAAAGGAGGAAAGTTGATGCGGAGAGCCGTTAAGCGGAGAGATGAGCAAGATTCAGAATAGAGAGTTTACTTACCGTCCTGGGTCTCTGAGTTCTCCTCGTTACTGTCTCCGTTGTTACTTTTTCTTTCTATACTTTCCTCAGCATCGCTTTCACCACTATCCACCTCCATGGCTCCACTTTTCGGGGAAAACTCTATATCCACCTTCCTCAATGTCTTATAGAACTTTGAGCCGAACACCGTGACGAGGTTATCAGCTAGGGTCTTAGAGGTCTGCAAGTGAAGATTATAAGAATGTATCCTGAGTAAGACAGGAAAGGAATGGAGCGTGAACGCAAAGGAGCACGAGATCAATCTGCAACGACAAAGGCAGTCACGCTCCAACCAAAGGGGTTGAGTCCAATGGACGACATCATCGTAGAGTTATGTGGATTTGTGCTTTTTGCGTGCCCAACAGCGTAGCAAGTATGTGGCACAGGAGGGGTTTTGGAGTGGAAGGAAGGCGATGCCAAGCACTAATGGCATACAGAGGTTCAACTCAAGCTAATGCGGGCGGGCAAACATGCACTCTGAGGGGCAGAAAGGTTGCTTCAGCTAGCAGCCGCGGACTTCGGCCAAAAGGGGCACATGGACAAAGAAGGACATAGTGACCAATGTACCTGTGTAGCAATAAGCGTTTGGCGAGTCTTCCCATCCGGCGAGTTTGAACACGAGATCCGCTTATTCACAGAGATGAGACAGAAACCCTAAGAGCGACGAGATTAAGGCGAGATGACAGCGGTGAGCAAACTAGAGCACAGAAGACCAGAAGAGCAAGGTAAGGAATGCCCTTATGACGCCGTCTGCTAATCTCAATCACCTGCATAGTTCGCATCAACTTCGCCAACTGCTTCTTAATGTTCCTCTTGAACTCGCCATGGCGCACGGGGAGTGCCTGCAGATAGCAACAAGTGATCATGAGCATTGGCCTGCTCTCTTCTTGTTCTTCACTGAAAGTGCGAATGCTGACCTCAAAAAGGCCCCGGATGGTGACTGTGGTCCCAACTTGCCGTGCGGAGGTTTTCTAAAGACGAGCCGAACGGGTCAGAGATTGGACGAAGAAGCTCTAAGCAAGCCTTTGTTCGGTATGCGCTACACTTTGGGACTCACTTTGGATATAAGACTGCCAGCTTTATCAAACTCTAATAGTGAGCCAGTAGACTCGTTCACAGTCCTAGTGCAGACCATCAACGAAGAAGAAATTTGGCATAGTGCGCTCAACGCTTCTCCTCTAGAAGTAAACCAACGTCAGTGAATCTGCAGTATCAATCCTTATGATGAGCCAAGCATAGACAAGGATGGAATTTTCAAGGGTGCGAGAGTTAAGGCTGCTGAGTTTAAAGAACCTAAAGCCGAAAGACGAAAGTGAGTCCAAGTCCTCGAAGTCCCTCAGTTTGGATGTGTGGCTGCGTTTCGCCAGGAGTTCGAAGTTGGAAGGGTCAATCCCGCCGCCTGTAAGAGACAAAGATGGATTGAGCCTAATCATCCGACTGGCAACCGACCGTCTACCACCTATTTAACTCTGTCTCTCCCTTCCCATCACTTCTGATGGGCAGGTTGCGCTCCATTCATATACGAAGAGCGGCTCATCTGACTCTTCTTTCTTCTCATTGCTATCAATTATTCGCACTTGCCTTCACCTACAAGCCACCCTGGCAGTTCTCTCTTCATATGGTTGACTTACCATTATCAACCACTTCGATAGCATCCAACCCGGAGTTTGTCAGTTTCACTTCCACCACGGTGGCTCCGGCATCCTGCATGCCGTCAACAGGTCAGCGGGAAACAAATGAAAAGGGAAACGTGGAAGAAAGAGTGCAAGTCAATGCTCTAAAGAGAGTGAGGAGGGCTAAAGTGCCGCGATTGGGAGGATGGAAGCTGTAGTGAGCAGACTAGGAAGCGCCAAGTGTGAGAAGAGTCTAGAGAATGGCCCTCTAAGAAAGCCACGAGTGCATAGCTTTATTGAAGACTAAGGAGGCAAAGAGGATTGTGACTGGAGAGAGATGGGAACGAGGGGGAGATCCTATTATTTCTACCAGTGAGTTCTCCACCAGTTCCTTTACAGCCGTGGAGAGGTCAACCACCGCCTGGCCCGAGCAGATACGGATGGCATCCTGCTTAGAGATCGCACTAGGGAGGACAGAAGTATGGAAGGCGGATGACAGAAGAAGGTCAGCGTGAGACAGAACGGTGATTGGCCTACTGGTACAGAAAGGCCACTGCAAGTACCTGATCTTTCTGGCAGTCATCATGCTGCAGTCCTTTTACTTCCGCTCAAAACCTAGGAGGAAGGGTGCTAACTAGCGGAAAGGAGAGGATGAACGCGGAGTCAGCTTTCCGGCATTCTCTGAGTTCTGGCCATCGCAGGCGTCCAGCTGCTTTCCAAGCGGGGCACCGATTATATGTCTTCCGCCTCAAAGGTGTGACGCTACGAGTGATGTGCTGCTCCTTCCTGACGGTAGGCGAGGTCTCCTCGGCAACCGGACGTACGGTGCACTTGGTCCATGCTAAACTGATCTTCAACTGTTATGACCTATCTTTCCTGCTTTTTCTCTTTTCTTTACCTCTGTCTCTCTCTTGGTTTCCTTTCTCTCTTTTCAGTTTCTGCTCTCTTCAGTTTCTGCTCTCTCTCTACTCTTTCTCTCTCTCTCTCTCTCTCTCTCTCCCTCTCTCTCTCTCTCTTCCTTGCTTTCTGTTTCTCACAGTGCTCCTTCGCTCCTGTCGCCGCTGCTTGTCTCCTCTGCTCTTCCTCTCTCCGTCACATCATCAGCTTTTCCCGCCAAACTTCCTCTCCAAAACTGCTGCTAACGGCTACCTGGCGGTCACTAGTTTCGGTTGGGGATGCTTCTTACCGAAGATTACTCTCAGTGGGAGATGGCGTGTCATCTGAAGCCTGAGATGAGCTTCCAGATGAGCTCCCAGATGAAGAAGAGCTTTTTGGAGCTCTTGCTGTCCGGTTTACTTTGCTCGCTGGGTTGGCTTGTGAAGCTGCTGGTGGCCATAGGTCTGTGACAGACCTTGCTGGCGCTATAGAGTGGGATTGTAAGCTCTACCTAGCTAGGTGACAGGTCTAGTGCAGTATGGTAGGTGCTAGATGTCTGCTGTCAACGATCGCCATCTTGATGTGTTCCCTTAGCTCTCAGTCTCGGCGCCTTCTCTTCTTCAGTAATGCATCCTTTGATACATCTTTTCTATATCAGGAAAAGTTCAACCGTTGGTCTGATAAGGAGACGGGCTTGAATCCCTTCGTGCCGTATAACCACACCCTTCGTGGTGCTCTACCTGCCAAAGTGCTGAGGGTGACATGGGGAAGTCTTCTCTTCACTGTTCGACTGATCCTTGTGTCAGTGGTTGTCCTGTTGCTAGCCCTTCTCGAAGGCCTTTCGTGGCTGCTGGTGAGCTCTCTGGCCTTTCTGATTGAGAGTTATTCTCATCCCACTTCTGGCGTGTTCCTCTTACTCTAACTTGCAACTACCGCGGTTGCACTCTCAGCAGCAGTTCAGCTATTGCTTCTCTGTCAGTAAGAGACAGACAACTCTTTGTATGCAATGTTGGCTCAGCTTGTCGAGCGGTTTCTTCTCCCGTCTTTGCTTGCCGAGTCTTCTTGCATCACTCTCACGGTTATTGACTCCCGCCAGATTGTTCCACAACTTCAAAGAGTCATTCAGCGACCCAGTGAGGCTTTGCTTGCTAGGCTGGTGCTAGTACTGCTGGGAGTTTTTGTCACGGAGGAGGAGGCAAACGTTAGGAAGCTCGGTCTCAGGTGTGCTTGCGTCGTTACCACTCAATGAATAGACACCGAGAGGGAGAAAAAGAGAAAATGAGCGCGAGAGGAGCATCCTTCTCATCTCAAACGGTCAAGCGCCTTCCAATAAGCCTGCCATGAAACTGCCAACATACAGAGAGTGCATTGGGAAACTAAGCGATATGAAGGAAAGAGCTTTTACCGTTTACAAAGACCTAAATCTCTTGCTTTGGACAGGCTTCAGATGCCCAAAGGCTCGAGAGCAGAAAAGGTGAAGAGCGGAGACATCATCATAGCCAATCACTCTTCATTTGTGGAGATTCTTTATCTTGCAGCGCGCTTTTCGCCTGTTTTCACTCTGATAGCTAATGAAGGTCCCTACAAGGTAGGTCTTTTGGCGTCAGAAGCCCACTTACATCGTTCCCACTGTTATATACTTTCTTCTACGCTCGGCTGCGCGTTCGTAGTGAGGCTTGGAAGAGTCTATCACCGATGACATAATGTACACCTTTTCTCTGCAGCATATGTTCACATGATCCTTTCTTTGGCTGGTTAGCTATAGTCTAATGCGAACAGAGCAGGCCACATTCCTTACCATCCTCGCCCTCTTTGTAATCCCGTCGGTAGGGCACTGTCAGGCCGTGCGGGCTTTTTAGCGCCTTGCAGCAATCAATGGCCAAGCCACAAGTTCTCGCTTTCAAGGTTTACAACCTGAACACTCTCTTTCTCATCCATCGTCTTTCTTCTCGAGCTGCTTACTAGGTAGAATGTGCGACTGACTGCCTGCCACCCGGGCCTGCTGTTTATTACCACGTGTGGCCAGAACAATTGCGCGGCTGCTATTGCGCGGCTGCCTAGTCTGCTACTTTCAACCTTATCGTAGAATGTGCGGCTGACTGCCTGCCACCCGGGCCTGCTGTTTATTACCACGTGTGGCCAGAACAATTGCGCGGCTGCTATTGCGTGGCTGCCTAGTCTGCTACTTTCAACCTTATCCTGTTGCTGTGTCGCTTCCCCTTGTCATCTTTATGCGTCTTCCTTGGACCTGCCTCGCAGTCTTGCTATCTAAGCTCTGTACCACCATTGTGACCAATCTACCTTGTCAGGGCATACCGCTAAGTGAAGTCGTAAGGCGTGCCTATGGTCCAGTGGTAGTCTTGCCTGAGGTAGGTAGACCAGGAACGTATTAAGAAGGTAGTAGGGTTGTCTTTTGTTGGTGATATGTGGGTTGAAAGGGTTAAATGCTTGTCTCGTCAAACAGTCCACAGGGTAGAAGCGACGTAGTCCCTAAAGGTAGTATTGAACCGAGAAAGAGGAGACCGGCTGTCACCCCGGCTAATAGGAGACATACGTCTTTTCTGTCTGTCCCTTTAGGGTGCCCGGACAAACTGCCGCGGGGTGCTAGAGTTTCTTCCAGTCTTCGAAGGTCAAGACAGCAATGATGCGGCGTTCAGACGAGCCCATCTCATGGCGTTCCGGTGAGATCAGCAAGACGCTCCTCTTATAGCTCTTATCATCCGTTCTGCCCTCCATGCCATCATAACTGCACTTTATTCCTTTCTGCGTCGTCTTTTTACCCCGGCCTGGTTTCTCGATGGACTAGCGGTCTCGACGCTACTTCTAAAACATGCTCCACTTTGGGTAGGTACGACTATAAGAACTTCAGCCCGGCCATGCCCGTAGGCAACTGGTACGCTCACCTCTTCTGGATCGCATCTCAGGTATATGCACTGAGCTATCGTCTTGGGTCCTTGCTGGCAGCGTGGCATCTATCCTTAAGTCGCTTAAGAGTCGGAAAGTGATTTTATCCAAAAACTCTCCTTATTTATCACGTTTCGTCGTAGTTTTCCAACCGCCTGAGGGCCACTATGACCTACGCTCGGGACCTTCCACCATTTCCTCAAGGAGCTTCCGATAAAAACTCCAAGGACGAGCTTGGGAACTTGCTCCCGGAGACGCCAAGGTATAGCCGCATTAACTGTCACCTGTCCCCTCGTTCGCTCCCTCTTTCAGAGTGTCTTTCCTTTCTATTGTTTGTCCGTCTGTTCTCACTTTTTCCTTTGACTCTGGTCATTAGCCACTACATCGCCGCTATCCGCATGAGACTCTCTAATGTCGTTCTCCAATTACTTGCATACAATTGTTCCCTTTAACAGCCTCTGGGTAGCTCGAATACGCTCGATCCTGGCTGCAATGCTTCGTACGAAGACTGTCAAGCTTAGAGCTGAGGACCATAGGACTTTCTCAGCGTACTGGGACCACCTAGCACAAGGAGGCAGGAAAAGTGCCGCTGAATTCACATCTCGTGCAGCACCTCACGAGCATGCCAAGGCAAGATTAAAATAGTAATCTCAATATTATAGAGTTCTTTCCGCTGTCATTATCCAGCACATCTACTCGTACAGCCCTCAAACTCGAGAAGCCTCGAAGCTTCCACAAGCCACCTCAGCATCCTTCGCCAATAATATGGATTGATGGACATATTCTCACTAAAGCATAAACGCACCCATGTCAGCAGTGCAACTTAGACCAGTGAGCTTCTTCCTCCAGCCTGATACAGAGCACTTGCATCTCAGATGCAGATGATCCTGCCTCTAAAGGACTGGAGTTTGCAAGCAATGCGTCTGCTTTCATTCTTCGTCTCCAACAGAGCTGCAGACCCACGAATCATCAGAACTCAGAAGCCTATATGTCCCGGAGGAGCTCTGGGGATATTCATTTTCAGCACCTATTTTAGACGATGTGGAGATCAGGGCAAGAGAGGATGTAAACAGGTATATGATGTCAGTCAATGAGCTAAGTCACGAATACAGAATAACCGAACTTGAAGACATATTTGTTATTGGGGGTTGTTCGTCCCAAGCCTCTGTCTCACTCTCTGCTTCTCACTCACACTATCACCAAGCTCTGTCTCAAAGACATAGACTTGCAAGTACAGTCAAATACAAATCTCTATAAAAGCGCATAAATCTTCCTCTTTATCTCTCTGTCACTTTCCCTTCTGTATCCATCGCTCTGGCACAATGCCAAAGCATCATCTTCATGAAGCTCTTGGAAGCTCGCACTCAGCACTGACTCAGCCTCATTGAGCCTGTGCTCTATCCGTGGTCAAGCGTAGCTTCTGACTGGATAAAGGAAGAGGAGCAGGTTAATAGATCGCGAGGAGCAAGGCACTGTTGCCTGGCTAGATAGAGTAGATTCTCTAGGATCTGACTTGCATCGCAATGCTCTCAACCGCTGGGTAGATCAGCAATACGCGACACTGGATTGCTGGCGTCCTTTTCTCCTCCATTGCTCTATGGGCATCATATAGCCAGCCGCAGAGAGACAGATAGTAGATAAGCGCAAGACGCAAGAGGTGCGACAGGACCGGGCCGACAGCAGGATGTCTGACAAGAAGAAGTTTGTCATTAGGCCGTTTCGGCCGAACATCAGCATGGACGAGGCTAAGGCCAAAGGCATCTTAGATTCACTGCGCACAGCCATAGACGCCATACATAGCATGAATGCTTCCCAGTTGAGTTTTGAGGAGTTATACAGGTACAGTCGAGTACTCTGCAGATGCCATGCATAGTTCCCTTCCAGCGACGACCGTTTGCATGTGCCATACGTACCTTTTACACATGCGTACCTTTCACTTGCACTTCGGATATTATGCCTAGGATGGGATGTCTTTAGTCATCTTCTCTGGGCTCTAGGACCTGAATTGATCGGTCGTTTAGCAGCTTTTGACTTGGCATGGCTGAGTTTTAGCTGGAACGTATCTTCTCTAGTCTTACTCCCTCTGAACACCCTCATGAGCATAGCTCGGCGGACTGGATTGCCCTCAAGATATCTGATGCCTAGACCCTACAACTCGACTCCCTCCTAAAATTTGCCTTCTTTTATCCTAGGTCGGCATATAACCTGGTGCTTCATAAGTATGGGGACATGCTTTACACAGGCGTACAGAAGGCGATAGCCGACCACTTGGTAGAAACAGCCAAAGAAGTCTCAACAACGCCTGATGATTATCTGCTGACTGTTCTCAACGCGAAGTGGAGCGATCATAAGGTCGTAATGGTAATGATAAAGGACATTATGATGTACATGGTGAGGAACACAACGACACCCTTCTCTTTCACGTCAATCACTTTCTTCTACCTCTTGTTGTTCTAGCATAACGATGTCTTTTTGGCACTGCAAACCTCATACTGCTCAATGGCTTGTGTGAAAGCCAGAGATAGCAACACATTTTAATATCTCTCACCATAGTGCTCTGTCGCGTCTTTGATCTAGTAAACTTTGCCCTTTTGGGCAAGGTGGTGACCCTCTTATTTTTCTTCAACTTCATGCTTTCGTCTGTTCCAACATTCCTCTCCTTAGTAGTGTTGACTTGTTCGTCGGCGCCTCGTTGTTGAGGAGGTGACGGCGATGTTGAGGAGGCGCTAGTGTACATTTGCCTCAGAGGGTTTTGCTTAAAGGCTTTCTTCGAGCATTTTGCAAAGATGTTTTGAACTTCGGACACTGCTACTCTACCCTCTCTCTGTCGTCTACCTTAACTCGCACTTTTGTGGCTACGTAGGATCGAACTTACGTGGCGCAGAACCGAAAGGTTCCCGTTTACGATCTTGGTCTTCAGCTCTTTAGAGAAAAGATAGTACGACATGAACAAGTACAGGACAGGCTTCAAAATCTTCTCCTAGACATTGTGGAAAGGTAAAGGTTCCGTAGTGGCAGAGTTGAGTGTAGTCTATTAGAGACTGACACCGTGAGGGTTAGACGTCTGAAAGGCATTGGACAGGAAACTCATTGTACGTAGGCAAGGCGTAAAGACAGCAAGATGTAGGAAGTGGGTGCTAGAATGATGGAAGGTTTCAGGGAACATGAGGATGATGCAAACCTTCTACGAAGGGAATAAAACTGACTGGTGGTCTCTGTATCTGACCAGAGAGCGGCGAGGAGAGCTAATTGACCGCGTTTTGATGAAGAACACGCTGTCTATGCTTGTGGACCTAGGAGTGCACTCGACCCAGCTTTATGAAGAGCTGTTTGAGCAGCACTTACTTAGGATTACTGAACAGTTCTACCGGGCAGAAAGCCAGCAGTATCTTGACAAAAACTCGTGTTCAGATTACTTAAGAAAGGTAAGGACGAGCTCTCAGAATGTCGCCTGCCACTTTCTCTTTTCATCCCATCAGCCCATTCAGTGCTCTTTCACTGTTCTTGATGTCTTGCCTCAATTCTCCATTTCCAAGGCTCCCAAGAATCTCGATTTTCCGCCATTATCATCTTCTCGCCCTGCATCTTTGTTTATTCGTAAGGGGAACGCGGCCATACAATTTAGTGGTATTGCTGTCTGGTAGCTTCTTACCTTCTAACGTTCTGTTTGGCGGCACTCTCTTAAGCTAGATTTGTGCTTGCGTTGACCTCCCACATCCTCTATCTTCTCTCGATGGTTAGCGCTGTTCTTTGTATGGGGTCACTCTTTTACACTCTTTTCATCGTCTTACTTTCAATGTAGACTGAGGAGCGGCTGCAAGAGGAAGCCAATCGTGTGACCCATTATCTGCATCCCTCTACCGAGCCGCACCTAAAGAAAACGGTGGAAACAGAGCTCATACAGAAGCACGCTAAGTCCCTCGTAGAGGTATGGCCTTCTTTGGTTGCCACCGGCTAGCAGGCTGCACTCTCCTAGTTCCGATGGCCTCCTTAATATGCCAAACTTTTTTCGGCGCTATTCTGTGCCCTTTCCTGATCCTGTCTTACCTTCGAAGCCGCGGTATTGATAGTTACTCCGCGTTACAGATGGATGGCTCTGGTGCAGTGACTCTATTTAGGGACGACAAGATTGATGGTAACACCTGCATCATATCTTGCCATTCTTTTTCTTCCACTGATCTATGTGCTGTTCCTTTTAGACCTGAAGCGGATGTACTCTCTATTTTGTCGAGTACCGTCCACCCTCCAGGACCTCAAAGCTTCGATGCAGGACTATATTAAGAGATTAGGAGAGGAGCTAGTAAGACGGCAGGAGGAGGTCAAGGAGACCGTTTCTTTTGTTCAAGGCCTGCTGAATCTTAGGGATAAGTTTGAGAGAATTGTCTCTGACGCATTTTCGGGGGACAAGCAGTTTCATCGTGGGCTGAAAGAGGTAAAGCAAAGGCGGAACGGTTGAGGTGTTAAGAGCTCCGTCTACTCCGTTGTTTTTCTCTTGTGGCTTTACCTCGTTTTCACTTGAGCATGAGTTCTTCCCTGCTCTCTTGTAAAGGCTGACTTGCGCGATCTTGGCTCTTTTTCTGACACTTCTTTATGGGTCCATTCTCTGCCGTCATCATTACATTAGGCTTTCGAGAGTTTTATAAATCTTGATTCACGATGCGCGTCGTATCTGGCATCCTACGTTGACGAGTTGCTGAGGAACGGACTTAAAGGGAAGAGTGAGGAGGAATGTGATCAGCTACTGGATAAGGTTGTTGTACTATTCAGATACCTACAGGTACAGGCCATTCCGTCGTATCATTGTTCCTCGCATGGCCCGCGAAGGATTGATCCTCACGAGAGCTAATGTATGATAAACCTCCTCGCGTCCCGCTTATAGGACAAAGATATTTTTGAGAGCTATTACAAGCAGCATCTCTCCAAACGCCTTCTGTCGGACAGAAGTGGCTCAGATGAGATGGAGAGGAACATGATTGCAAAGCTCAAGGTTAGGACCGAGAGCTGTCAATCGTCTCGCGGATCCCCTATCACGCAAGCTTTGCATCTCTCTGACAACACCTCTCTCTGCCTGTTCAACATAGACGGAATGCGGTTATCAGTTCACGTCAAAGCTTGAGGGAATGTTCTCCGATATGAAGGTGTCTAAAGACTCTATGGATGAGTTCAGAAGGATCAACGGGGTGAGTCTGACAGCAGTCGCTCATTCCTTATTCGACTGACTTGGCTGACTCTCTCCGCCGGTTGAGCTTCCTTTCCTTCTTGGCTAGAAAGCTGCACGCTCCGTTCGGCCCTTCATCGCTCTATTCATCCGCTTTTGTCTGTTTGGAGCGCCTTGATGATGGCATTGGAAGTACCTTGCCCTCTTGAAATTAGTACTTCATCTCTTCCTCCCGTTTTCCTTTATGGTACACTCTCTTAGTTTCTCGCTTTCGGTATCTCTATCTCCTTTCTTTTCTCTCTTCTGCTCTTCTCATCTCTCTCTCTCGCTCTTCCACACTCTCTGATACACAATGTTCCCAATCGCTGCATTGGCTCAACAGAAAAGCGTGGGCGGAATCGAGTTTTCTGTGAATGTCCTCACGTGCGGGTCTTGGCCAATTCCAATGGTGCCCAAATGCGTCCTACCGCCGCAGCTGGTGCAGTGTTGTGAGACCTTCCAGCGGTACTACTTTGCCAAGCACACAGGCAGAAAGCTCACGTGGCATACAAACGTGGTATGTGCAGAAGCACGAGCAGCTACTCTGTAATGTCGAACGATAGAGAAAAAGGAAAGCTAGCAGCGTCCACCCGTGGACCTAGAAAAGCAACAATTGAGAGGAGAGAGTGGGAGTGAGAGACACACAAGTTGGTCTTGGCCAACCCTATAATTCTTCCTCGGCTGTATACCGTCCTTTCAACCATCACCCACTAACATGCTGAGACCCCTTTTCGCACTATCTAGGGTACTGCAGATCTTCGGGCGGTCTTTGACCGGAAGTACGAGATGACTGTCACATCCTATCAGATGTGCATACTTCTTCTCTTCAATGACAAGCCAAAGCTGTCATACAAAGAAATAGCATCTGAGACGCAGATTGTGGAGGAAGACCTGAGGAGACATCTCCTTTCGCTTTGCACTCCCAAGGCCCGCATTCTTCTGAAAGAAAGCAAAGGGAAAAGCATAGAGACCGACGACGTCTTCACCATCAATGAAGGCTTCAAAAACAGAGTACAGCGTTTCAAGGTGAGCACCGTTCTAAAGAATTGTTTGAGCAAGCAAAGAACAATGGCAGAACGCATAGGAATGGATAACAGACAGACAAACGCCAATGGGATGAAAAGCAATCTAACACCTGAGAGAAGGAAGTACCACGGCAACCAGAGTAGCCATGAGCTAAGCACGGAACTGGAGCATTAGAGTGTTCTCAAGGTCCCGGAAACCTCATTTCTGAACTACTTCTCTGCCCAGGTACCCCTCATTTCTCATAAGGAGAGACTGCCCAACGTGGTCCCAGAGCCAGTCGAGGAGGATAGAAAGCATCAGATCGAGGCTGCTATTGTTCGTATCATGAAGACAAGAAAGACAGTCGAAGTAAGCAGGAATTGTTATCTACTCGATCTAGGTGGTTTGGATTGGGAAGCGGTTCGGCTCGCTCTATTCTTTAACTGCATCTTGCCTTAGAATGTACCAGTAGCTAGGTGATACGGGCTGTCATCGGTCCACATAAAACTCTGCGTATTGGCTGAGATAGATGACTGCCTCGTTGTCTGACAACTCTTCTTTTTCCTTGGCGCAGCATAACAATCTAATTGCGGAAGTGACCAAGCAGCTTCAGTCAAGATTTGTACCCTCACCTCAGATTATCAAGAAAAGGATCGAGAGCTTGATCGAGCGCGAATACATTGAAAGAACAGAGACTGACAGGTAAAACCCGAGCAAACCGTCTTCAGCGCTACTTCTCCGTCTCTTGATGATAGAGCTTTCACTTCTTTATTAGCGCTCCACTGATCGGTCCTTTGCCTGCGCATGCATCTCTCCCTGTGTAGGAGGATATACAACTATTTGGCATAGGAAGGCAGCGTCGCGCTGGGCGTGGTGGTGCCCTTTCCCAGTTACTCCTCTTTCACTTTCTTTCTTCGCGTCACAGAGGAAGGGACATCCCATGAAGAATATGGAGAAGAGGAGTGGTCTTCCTTTCTTGGTTGAAAGTGCCTATTTATCTCACCTCCTTCGGTATCTTCTCCCGCTATCCCTGTCATTGCCATAGTAATAAGAACTTCTTCCTTTTCTTCCTCTATCTCGACTTCGACTAGGGCTCCTTGTCCGTCTTTCCTTCTCCCTCTCTCCACTCCGACTGTTGCTATACCTATCCCGCCTGCTGCGGCTCCTACTGCGACTTCTACGCGAAGAAGTCCTTTTTGAATTCGAAGAGGACCTTTCCTGCGACCTCTTCTTCTCTAATGTCCTCTCATCCCCATCATTGTCGACCTTCGCTGGCGTTCTAGTCTGCCTGGGTGACTCCTGACCCTCCTTTCCATTGCGGAGAGACTCTTCCGGTTTCTTTGGGCTAAGCTTCTTGCTCAAGCCGTTTACTTGGTCTCGCTCAGAGGGCTTTCCTATCTCTATATCTTTCACGACACTCTCTTCCATGGCCCTGCATAGCGATGGCGTTAACACTTAGACAGAGAGCGGGGATAGTAGAAGCATAGCTTGGGCTTGGTTTTCTGTGCAATAGATGAAGAAAGGAAGGGGCAGCCCTCAAGTCCCGAAAGACAGTTTGGCGAAAAGGGGAAAGGGTCTTAGGTAGGAAGAGAAGAGAGTCAGACCAATGCGAATAGAACTGACAAATGCAGACATCTCGCAATAAGTAAGAGTCAAGGACGTTAGAGGATCTTCACCTCCTGTCGAACCGTCAAGATAACTTACTCTTCGGCCGGCCCTTCCTTGATAAACCTGCTAGCATCCTCGTTGTAGATCGCATTCGGCAACAGAGGATCCAGCCATTGCACCCGCTGCACCCTATACAACCGCAATAGTTGACCAGAGACAGCCAGAATATCATCGAGAGAGGCATCGAAGATGCCCCACCAGGGCGGGTTATCAGGCAGTTTTACCCGCAAGAAGCGGCAGGAAAGAAAGATTGCAGCGCATGCGATAACCTGCCCTGGGTAGCGCACGCAAAGGTCTAGGCGAAGGCTGTCATTGAGATAGTTCCACGCACTCTGCGCGACTTCTTGACTGAGATCCAAGGCCTTGATATAGTACAGAATAAACTTATGCGGATGGTGCATCATCTTGTACAGGCTGAAGCCTAAGTCAATCAGCATCTGCCGCTCCAGGAGAAAGAGATCGTCCTTCCATTGACAATACCTGTCTCCACCAATATCTAATGGGATGCGATACATTCGTCTTCTTTTCTGATAGATGTGGAAGAAGACGTTTAGAAGATCCTTGATGCTCTTAGGCTGCTCTTCAATCTTTGCTGCCAAGAAGGTACACGCCATCGCCGTCCGAAATGCATCAAATTTCTTCAATGACTGACGATAGTAGAACCGATGCAGAAGTGTCTGGCCCGTCACCACAGCGACCTGAGGGAGGCGCAGTAGGATGCCACTCTCCTGGATTAGCTCGCATCCCCAGATACGATGCTGTCTCTCCACCTCTGCGGTGACGCCATCCACACTGGAAGGCGAGCTAATGAGAACGCTTGCCGGGACAAGCGTTTCTTCGGGAGCGCTTACCATCCTGCTTGTACAGCGGTTGTTTGCCTCACCTTACCCCTCGCCTCCTGATGGCTCTTAGTTAGTGTCTATTCCCGTTGTCGCCCTAGCATAGTGTCCGCACGCCCAATCGACACGGAGCACCTCCTCCACTACCGCTTGCTTTGCTCCTATGAAGCTCGGAACAAAGAGATGCTACAGCTAGCTCTGTTAAGCTACTTGTGGACTGCAACTTGAAGCTACTTATGGACTGCCCGTGGATCGCTAAAGGCTGACGGCCTTCAGCAAGAACAAGCAGCACACAGCCATCGAACAATCTGCATAGAGGCAAGAAGATGAAGGACATGAGGACACTGATCTTCAGTTCCCCGTTGCTGTGAGCCTTGTCAGGCAGTCCAGGTCGAACTCTCGACGCTATTTAAAACAGGAACTCATCTATTCCGAAGGAACGCTATAATTTAGCTACCTATTTGCGATATGGATATTTGATTGAGGTGAGAAAGGACAAAACAGCGACCGAGCAGCTTTCAGTGTGAGCGTCGAGAGCCTGGGCGAGTCTGAGGCGATGAGAGAGTTTTCATCATCCTTCTGAAGGAGCTGACACATTAATGTGGTGGGAAGGATATAGTTCTACTACATCATGAAGGAGCTGACAGACTGTGTGGGAGGGATCTACATCGTCTATAGTGATGGAAGAGGGACCTATGTGCTTTTCGGCAACTTGGTGTCCTCCGGCGAGCACTAGCCGTAAGACGTGCTATGCAGAGTCCGTGGCGCATACTTGACGCTGCACTTTATAATGTTTCTTTAGAAAAATGTCGCCCTAGGACAGGTAGCAGCCCCAAGTGCGAGAGCATGCGGAATAGCTTGGTCGTGAAGTGCTAGACTGGGCCAGCTGAAGCCCCTCAATAAATAAAGTGCACCTCCCTATCCACCTCTAGAGCTCCATTTGCCGATTGAGCCAGCGATTCATGTTCTCATATACGGCGAAGGTAACAGCAGACGTTGGTGCCACTCTAAGTAATGATGGAAATAGTCCTTTGTAAAACCCTCTCAGACCTTCACGAGTCAAGATCTTTCTGGCACAGTCTAAGGTACCATCGTAGAGCTCAGCGGCCGGCCCTCCTTGCTGCAACCTTGATCGGATCACTTGGTAAGGGTACGTGAGAAAGCTCGCCACTATCTTGGATCCAGCTCCAGTTGCTAAGTGGTGAGCTGAGTGCTGCGAAGGGAGACGAGGAAATTGTAAGACAAAAGATAATTGCAATTATGGCCAAGCGCGATTTGACTAACAGCGTACCAGATCTCCACCCGTAAGCTTCTGCATCTGATATTTCATCTCTTCATAGACCCAAAACTGCCGACAAATGGGTGGTCGCAAGTGTTTAGACAGAGGCGAAGGGAACAAAGAGAGTAAGCGGGAGATTGATGGCACGCAGTTATAAGGAATACCCATGGACCACGAGAAGAAAGCAACGTTGCATTGAATAACCATATCAAGGCAGCAAGAAGGAGAAGGGAGGTCTGTAGCGCAGATGCTGGCGCGAAAACGGACCTGAAGTGCTCCATTTGAGACAAGAATAAGCCCCGGTATGATGCCTCGATAGAACCCCACAACTCCTTCCTCAAGGTATATTCGTCTGAACGCATCTACAACTAGAGCGTCATGCCTCACGGTTCATACGATAAAATTGCAGAACCAAAACCTTACCTCGCATGCTCTGGTATGGCCTTAGGCCCGCTAAAGACTTTGGTTGTACGTGCTTCAGGGTTTCCTTCGCCTCTGCCTGCCATGCAGCTTCTGTTTGAAGCTGAAGCCTTGTCTTCACCAACCAGATTGGGTTCGTTATCAGAGTGCATATGGTTCCTGCTTGAGCCGCAGAGATCAGATGATAATAGTTCGGGAGGCGGTCTTTAGGCCCTAGCTCAGGTAGCAGGTGCTTCTTGTACAGCGACTTGAACTTCTCATAGAGAAAGAAGTAGGCACCCCAGGAAGAAGAAGATGCTAGCAGTGTGGGCGTGAGACCCCTTGTGAACCCGATCGGCCCTTCTGTCCTGAATATTGTGCTGAAGGCGTGAAACAAAGACCGATACGCCTTCTTAGAGGTATAGTGGACCTGATAACGAGTGCGCACTAAATCCAAGGGGTAGAACATGGTCGTTGACACAAGTCCGGCCGTGAACCCAGCGGCTGAGTGAATGTAGAGCTTCTTCTTGCCAGTGTGGTCACGTTGGACGCTACTCCTGGCAAACTCACTCCTTGCTCCGCCGCTTCTGGCGGAGAGCTCGGTCTTGAGGCTAGCACTGCTCATACTTCTCTGGATTGATGATTGACTTACGTGCTGCTAAGTTCACCTAGCTTCAGACAGACGACATCCATCCATCAATCTAATCCCCCGCCCTATTCTTT
>FLMG01002243.1:16534-32169 GCA_900088475.1 Hyphochytrium catenoides
AGAGAGAGAGAGAGAGGGATCGTATGTCGGAAGCGCAATGGACAGACAACCCACTGAGGAGTTGAAGGAAGAGGTGAGAGAGTAGGAAGAGACACAGAGGAAGAGGAGGCATGATGGCTCTCTAGCCTTGAACTCTGCTAAACATTGTGGGCACGGTGGGACATAGGGCCGGGGCGGTCAATCCTTAGGTTAAAAGTCACCGCATTCACATTTGTAGATAGTTCAGGGCGGAGTACGCCTCGGTTCGCTTGAATTCCCCATGTTGGTATCAGATTAATCAGAGCTTGGAGAACCAAAAAAATACAAGGATGGCTCGAGACAGAGCCCTCGAGATGGCAGGTAGGCTATCGGAGTTATAGTAGCTGCCAAGACAGAGTGAGAGGGAGAGAGAGTTAGGGTCAAGAGAACGAGATATGGCCCATGTAAAAAGCGGTTAAAAGAAAAGGGGCTCCTGTCAAGAACAAAGCATCCAACCCTCCGCACGAGTACGTAACATTACTGTTCTAAAGCGCTAGGTAAGCGTTATCAGTTGTACCAAGCTACAATATTGGCCTGCCAAAACGTACAGCCCTTGAATATGACGATCTGATGCGCATCCATTTTTGCTCATTGGCTCCCAGAGATAAACAAATAATCCAAAAAAAACATGGACGAAATCGTTGGCTTCACTTCCACTGTCCTGTCCTGATAGAGCCAGAGTGGAGGTTTGGACAGCCTTATCAGGGACAGTACACTAAGTTGAAGACAGCTGATTGGTTGATAGATCTGTGTTGGAGTTCAGAAAAGACAGCTTCTGACCAATCATTTGCGTTTATTTATTATGGATCTATTCACAGATATAATTCAAAGGGGTGAACAAATGTACCGTCTAATAACCGTGTAACGACTCGCGGTGTTGTGCCATCATAAACTGCGGAGTCCTGAGGAGAAACCTCTAACAAACCTCAGCAACAACGAAAGGAGGCAGTTGCTTCAGCAGTACAACTCGTAGGAAAGAGCAGCGGAAGAGGAGCAGCAAGCTACAAGCTGGATCATCGATAGTGGTGCAACAGATCATGTCAGCGGCGACTGGAAGCTTTAGTTAGAGTACTAGCTGCACGAGGATAATACTACTGATACCAGCAAGCTGCATTTCCTGCTGCTGCTTCTTGACTTTGTAGACTTGTAGGTTAGGAGGAGTAACGAACTAGATGGGCATACAATCGTCATGTGAGGTGCACTTCAGAAGGCAAACGTATCAATAGGACAGGCTGCTGGTGGATGATGGTGGTGGTAGGACTGCACGAGAAGTTTAAGTCGGTCGTTATCGTCAAAGAAGGATTACATTGTGACGCCTCTTCTCCTCCTCCCCAGCTCCATGTTATACATTCGTGTTGAACTGTTGTCCTTTATCCTCTGTCGAGAAACGGTGGTGATTGTAGTCCTGCTTGTCTAGGTCCTCTCGTAAGGACAAACCTATCAAGATATCAATACATACTCGAAGCCATCAGGCAGTAGCCAGCGGCGACTGAAGAGATCGGGTAACTGATAATGACTCACACCAACTTCCTGTCCTTTCCAATAATAGTAACGATCATTTAAAGAGCTTCTCTAGCTAGCTGAACGCCAAAGACGCCAACAAGTTATTCACATTATCATCGTCACCATCTGTAACCCAAAGAAGACTTTCAACCACACCATCAACAACAATCTCAGCTGTCAGCTCCCTGTTATCCAGCGACTTCTTCGTCTAGCAACATGCGTCGAAGCGGTAGTTATCTTGGAAATTTGACTTGCATCTCGGATCTAAAGACCGTTGACCTACAATACGGGAAACGACCGTGGTGCGATGGTCAGTAGCTACTGCTCTCTTTCTTTTACGTAAATGATGACTACAAGGAACATATGACAGACAACGTACTTGCAAGAAAAAAAAAGAAAAGTTACCGCCCTCAAGTGTAAAGAAGAGGAAAGGCGGAAGGATACAATGTATAGTCGGGAGCAGTCCGTCGAAGAACGCCAACAAAGAAACACCTTCATTCTGTCTAGAGGAAGGCCCATCTACACGCTTGTTGGTCTTCTCTTCTTCTTCACAGTCTTTGATACACCGTCACCATCCCATCATATTTCTTGTGAGAGCAATCATTTCGGCTTACTGATGCTGAAGCAGGTACAGCAGTAGTTAGATCAACGGCTCCTCCCTGTTAGCAGCCTTCCTCCCTTCCTCCTCCTGACCCCGAGAGAATAACCTCTTCAGCCTTCCATTACCTACGTCTGCACTACTTACTACCTACATTTGCAGGGAGCCTGCTACTGCTTCTTCCTGCCCGTCACCCCTTAATGCGGACAATGTCCCGAGCCTCTCTACCCCATTAGTCTATCATCAGAGAAGCTCTACTTCGCCCTCCTCGTTCGCCATTATTAACAATTGCTACTACTTCTTCCTCTTCTTCGATGACGGAAGAAAGTTCAGGAAGGAAGAAGAGCGAGCCATCATACAACCGTATCTTTTATGCTGGAATGAGAACGAAGAAGGCGTGCACCTCTTGGGTCCCAAGCAGCGGTATATTTTTCAAAGGTAGTGCCCCCACCAGCAGCAGCAGCAGCGGCAGCAGCAGCACTCTCCACATTGAGCATTCATCATCATCAACAACGCACCCGGAGGAGGAGCCCTCATACCATCATCATACCACGCTGGCTACCGCTAACGGCGAACGCTACTACAGCATCGAGGAAGAGCAAAGAGCTTGTGAAGATTGTGAAGATTGTTGCTCTGGGTCTTAGAGTCTCCATGTGCGTCAAGCAAGAGAGGAAGCGCATCGTCAGCTCAGATCATCATCAGCATCGGCTTGGGATGAGCCATAAGAGCAAGTCGTAAGCCATAGGCGGCAACAGGGTTCTCACCTTAGAGATAGACTCTCGTCAATAAGAAGCAGCATTGCGCTCTTGCATTAGTGCGGTACGGGTCTGTCAGTTGATAAGAGGCGGCTTTAGAGCCACAGAGCTGAACTTCTCTACTCTCTGCCAGCCCTTGCCCATCTGCTGATTGATGCCCTCTAAAAGTGGCACTAGTATGGGCAGGATAGCTCTCAGAGAGCGGCAGTGAGGCCTGCTCCAACGCGCCATTTGGATCCGCTGTACTTGTACCAGCAGAGAAACCAGCACTTTCAACATGTCGAGCACAGCGTTGGTGCCCTTGAGCACCGATCTGCTCAAGATCGATGAACTCCAAAATGTGGACATGTCCCACGTATGACTCTATCCTACACTGCTTCTCCAATCACTTGCTCCTAGGGTCGCTGCTTCGTCTATCAAGGAGACCACGACAGCGCGTGCTTTGTATATAAGCACCGACTAGACTTGTTCCTCTTTCTTCCTCTGCCAAGTCTTGCACGACACTTCGCTCTGTTCTTATACCTCGGGCTGCCCAACCTTTCCTACGCGTAGCACGGATTTTTGAGGGCTTGCCCTTCTACTCATTCTTCTACCTACTTCGTGCTCTCCACGTTTACTTCCCGGGGTCCCAGACCTTCTCCATCAACAGGACTAAGTCTTCTAACTCTGTCTTGTTTCTCTCGCTGTGTGCTTCGTAACTGATGCGACAGATTGGCTCCATTCCAGTGCGGAAGACGCTGCTGGTACTGAACAACTTCATAGTAAACACCAGCAGATTTCTCAATCACTTCTCGGAGGTGTGCGAGCACAAGCTAGAGAGCATCTCCCATCACATCACTAGAGTAGAGATTGCCATAGGACTATTAGAGGCGAAGCTGGAGTCCATACCAGACACACTTGGGGACACAGCTCCTGGATCCGCAGCCTCCCCACCTCCTCCTTCTGAGGCTCCTCCAGCTACTGGAGCCTCGGGAGAAGGTGAAGCTCCAGGTGGGCACATTACCTTGCTCTTTGTTAAAAGGCTGGCTGACGGTAGCATTTCTATATCGGTGAAAATCCTCCAGCGCCGCCACCTCCGCCTCCACCTCAGGGGTCTCCTCCTATCCCTCCAGTGGCTGAGGCGCCTGCAGTTCCCGTGGCTCCATCAGGTAAGAGACAAGTGCTTTCTCTTTTCGTGGTGACGAGGGACTTCTTGGGGCGTTGAAGAGACATCTGAAATCCGTGTTGGCGCACCTCATATAGCTCTGGGAGCTAGCTACATCCTAATTTCTTTAGTGCCTGTTCTGTCCCTTGACTGGCGGCACCATGAAATTTGTTTTAGTTCTCCTTCGCAGAAGTAGCGTCAAGCAATCGTTCTTCTTCTCTACTCGGTTACTCCTCACTCATACCTTCCTTTCTTTCGTTCACAGGTCCTCCTATTAGTGAACATCCAGATTATGCTAAATATTTCAAGTTGAAGAGGATGGGAATGCCAGAGGAACAGATCAAGCTTAAGATGCGGTCAGAGGGTGCAAACCCCGACCTCCTAGACACTCCGGGTAAGGTTGGCTCTCTTTGATGCGGCTGTCCTCTTGATGCAGATGCCCTGGGTTATGGCTTGCAGTGTAGGGGACATATAACGCACCGTGATGCGAGATCTGTCTTTGTCCTAGGCACACATCCATTCTGATCCCCTGCTAGTTCCTAGGGGTCTCCTTAGCTCATGTACATCAAAGTGACTCTATCTGTTACCGGCGAGGATTGGCACATACATTCAAGGCATCTTAGCTCTTTTACCTTCTCCCTACTTCTTGCCGTTTTCCATGCAGATGCCCCTGCCTCCTTAGCAGACGGAGGATTGCCCACAGAAACGGCTGTAGTTCCCGTTCCACCTTCTCTTCCTCCCGCCCCTACCGAGGGTGATGGGCAGCTCGTCGTCATACCAGAGGCTGCTCTTCCCCCTCCACCTCCGCCACCTGCTCCATCTCTTCCCCCGTCAATACTGCCGGAGGAAACATCAGTGCCACAAGTGCCACCACCTCCTCCCCCTCCTCCTCTTACTAATGAGGAGACCACCACTCTCCCTCCTCCACCACCTCCACCTGTACTTCCTCCAGCTCCAAGCCCCTCGCCAGCGACACAACCTAGTGGAGAAGAGGATCAGGAAGAGAGTCCTGAAGTTAGACAAGAGGATGAAGGTACATATGCTTTCTTTTCTATGAAATCTGCCACGTTACATCTTTCTTTTAGCCTTCAAACGTTTGATCGTACTGCACCTCTTTACTGACTTCTCTTATCTCTTCGCTCGTCATTTACAGTTGCCGAGGTTCATGAAGAGGGAAGTGGAGGATCCTTTCTAGCGGTAAAAGACGATCCAGCGTTTGAGAAGTAAGTATCAACAAAGCCACGGTTGGGGCAAGGATGAAGACGAAATGAAGGGGGTTGCTCCTGATTATGCAGCGGTATTGACGAAGATAGCGGAGTGAAGGAGCCATGTTTGGAGGTGTCACGGACAGAAATGTCCACGTGCGGGTTGTAAATATCTGTTCTTGTCCCATTTAGGTTCTTCAAGATGCGACGGTTAGGCCTTCCGGACGGAGCTATTCGACAAAAGATGATGATGGAAGGAGTAGACCCAGCTATTCTTGAGTAAGTTGGATGGTCTATGACGCGGAAAGGTTCCATCATGCCGGAACGCTTGCTCTCTGAGTACAATCTCTCTTCGCCATATCGCCTCCTCCCTTTGTTGTTGCCTGAATAACTCCAAACAGTCATCCATGTCCCACATGGTCCCCAGCCCCCTTGATTTTCCGTATCTTGGTTCGCCCTCATTACACTGCGTGACTAATATCTTTGCTCTGCATCATCCTTCTTCTAGCATGGACCCGGACTCGCCGTCTCCCAACCAGCCATCATAACCACGACCCACGTCTACTCTGCTCAGTTTGGTGAAGCCCAGTGGGTTTTAAAGAGGTCATAGGTCTACTCCAAGTACAGCGATAACAGAACAGCCCGAGCGTGGGTTGGACAACATTCCGCCAGCTTTGAGATGCAAGTCTATCAATCAAGGAGATAGAAAGAATACGAGAGTCAGCCTTGGAGTCAGGGGTCGTTCCCTGCCATTGCTCTGCAACTAGGCCACAACTATCCTGTGACAAAAATAGACTATGTCCTGGTTTTTCCTTGTGACTACGGCGTCTGTAAACGAGAAACACGTAGGAAGTGCTTTATAGGGGCATACGCCTCTACCTCCCTTCCTCTTCTCCCACACACCTGCCTCTATCGCCAACTTTCACCACGGCTGCGTTCTGCGAAGGTCTGTTCGCTGCTTTGGCCGAGTTAGCTCATCCATCACTAGAGTCCCTCCCTCCAAACTATAGATCATGCTCTGTAAGTGTGCCCGCCTCAAGCTGGACAGAAGGAGCCTGAGGAACCCACCCGATGCACAATCTCTTGGGGTCATGAACACGCCAAATCTCTCCCATTCCATCCTCACTTTGGTGCGACAATCGCGAACTGAGAAAGAAGATTGCTACGTCGAATAGAGCAGAACGCTTCAGCTTGGTAATAGGTACATTCGTGCCTAGAATAATTAGAGAACAAGGGAAGAGGCTACGGAACTATCGAGGAGAAAGGGTGTTTTGAGCTCCTACTTCGGAGCGGCCGTTTTTCTTGTGCCATCTCTATTCAGGAAGCTGAAGCACTGATCGTAAGTGGCACTACCGTGCTTGGAGTCGGCGTGCTGAATAAGCTGTGAGGGCTATCAAGGAAAGAAGGTCACAACGGTGAGCTTCTTATTAGGACGAAGGGAAGCCAAGTAATGTCTTACCGGATCTCCTCGGCTTTGGGCTAATGTGAACGTCTGACGGCACAACTGGCAGATAGAGGCCTGAGAGTCAGCAGCTGCTCGTGCTTTCGCGGCTGCACGTTCCTCTGGAGATTTCTTGGCATTCTTCGCATGCCTTTCTCTTGCCTGTACAACGTCCTCTAAGTATAACAAGCTATTGCCCTCCTCCACGAACCCAGTCCCGTCTTATGTGACATTACCTGCTGCTTCTTTTGTACGTTTGAGCCCTTCCCCATGCTTCGGTTTCTCTGTAGGTTCTGCGCAGTTAAGCTACTCTTCTACCAGGCAGCGGTTCCTTGCTGCTTGCATGCCGCTACTATTACAGGCGTCAGTGAGTTTCTAGTGTCCGTTTGGCATTCATTGCGTCTCAATGAAGCTTCCGACTCGGTCTGGTCTGCATGATGAAGCTCTGGTCCTCCAATCTGAACCTATGATCAGCGGCAACAAGCTATAAGGAATAGATAAGCCTTGATACCAGTATATGAACGCTTATAAAAGCATCATTTCAAATACTATAGAATGTGTATCAACAATAGAGCGCTAGGTTGATATGTCTATCCCTAATAATATTGACTAGTATTCTGGACCGCAGCGGCTTAGCATGGTACTGAAGTAATGTTAGGCTTGGAACTGACTGGGGAGATTCCCTGTCCTTTTCGTTATGAGAAGAAGTGGAGGCAAAAGCCGATAAAATGTCTCTGTTGCTGGGCTTTGCAATGAGATCTGGATCTCAGGCGGCTTCAGGATTAGAGCGGCTGCCGATTTTCTGTCTGCAGACGCTTTTTGACCAGCGTGTTGATCCATCATATAACAGTGCAACATGAGGAACCCGAACTTGTATCCCGAGATAAGGCATGCCTTGGCCTATTTCAAAGACCCACAGCCCGTCCTAACCCATCGCCAGGAGGTGATGAGGCTGTACCGGCGGTCGTTAAAGGTGCTTGCATGCTCATATCCTGTCTTTTCAGCGTTACAATGTCTTACGTTTGAGTTTTTGTAGCTCATGCAATCGTGGGCTATCGACAGAAGACTCATCAACGACGAGGCAGCTAGGATCAGAGGAGAGTTTGAGGAGAATCGACACCTACCTCCAAAGTCGCTGTAAGCTCTGTTGCTCAGACATAAGTCAGCTTTAGAGCTGATATGACTTCTTATGCATGCGCTAACCTGCTCCTTACACAGTGCCACGAAGAGGTTAATAGACGAGGGATATCAGCGTCTTCACGCGAATGCCCACCCTGATAGAGTGGTTCTCTGCTGGTATCCAGGAGGTTCCAAGTTCACCAGAAACCCTACGCCGCCACTTGAGGTTGTCTACCCTCATGGTATCCCTGAAGGAGAGGATACCAGCAGGATCAATATTGACATGACAAGGGGTCCACCAAAGCAGCTGATCGTAGACTTTGCTGACAAGGACGCGTATTAGTCGGGGAGAGTCAATACCGCCAATTGGACGGAAGGATCTCTTTATTTAGTTGATTGGATTTGAGTGAATGGGAAATGCTTGTGCATTCAAGAGCGTGGCTGAGGGTCCTGAGTATATTGCGGACGGAGGCCGTGAACTGCGGACGACGGTCTGGGTGAGTCAAAGAGTTTGGGTTGCCCCTGTGACTAGAGTACCAGATCTAGAGCAGCCGAGGTGATAGTCCCAACAATCTTCGTTCCTTCTTTCGAGGCGCTAATAAAGGCGAAGGCAACTTGGAACACAGCTATTCAACTTCCTCCACCTTTCCCTCTCTCCTGATTGTCACATCGATCTTTTATCTCGCTCGTATCCCTCTATCTATGCTGGATGATGCATTCGTATCTTACTCTCTCTCGTCTTTACGCTCCTTTGTTCTTTCTCCACATTTCTATGTTCTCCGTCGAGTATCAGTCGCACTTTCCATGGCCCAGTAATGCTGGGGTCGGCTAAAATATGAGCGCAGGATGTCCTTTGCCAAATAAGCTTTAGGTCAAGGCACATTGCCTTGAGATGAGAGGCTTTAGTCTCCGTGACCTTTTTAGAGCTTTATCCAACCATCCTCCTCGACTCACAGGGTTCTCCTGATGGTTAGTCAATAGCACTTCGCACCTAGCTAGCCCTACAGCTTAACAGAGCTTGAACATGACATTCTTTGGAAGAGACCTGGCGGAGAATGAGGTCTCGGAAAGTATAAGGATAGAGGCAAAGACAAAGAAGCCAAAGCCACTTCTTCCTGCGCACATCTCTGAGAGTATCAAGCCTCTTTTTCTTTCTTTCTCCACTCAGAGCATCTCTGGTGGTGAAGTAGAGCAGGCGATCCAACGAGCCATCACAGCTTCAGTTGCCGTGCCTCCTTCCCCAAATTAAATCGGGTGACTTCCCTAATTTTACCTTCACTGTCTTGAGGTCCCCCCGATTCTAAACGCTTGGTAACCGAACTTAAAGATGCTGTTAAGCTTATGACCTTTGGTCGTTGCGGAGGATTGTCAGAGGCGGAACTCTGTCTGCTCTGTCTCTCCCTCTCTGTCTCTCTGTCTCTCTATGTCTCTTTCTCTCTCTCTCTCCCCCTTGTTTTCTTTCTCTCTCTCTCTCACGCTCTGTCTCTCTCCCTCTGTCTCTCCCCGTCTGTCTCTCTCTCGCTCTCTCACTGTCTCGCTCTTACTCTGTCCTGCTGTTCTCTTTCCCCGTCTCCCTAGCCGTCCACAAGAATGTCCTTCATCCTTCATCCCCTCTCCCTCTCTCTTGCTTGCTCGTTCGCTCTCATTCTTTCTCTCCTTCTCTTCATTGTGCAGCCACTTCCGTCTAGGAAGAGTAACCTAAGCGTGTTGTCCCGCTGATCCAGATGGATAAAGGTTAAAGCGTCCGAAGTCTTCCCGTCTGCTTCCTAGCCTGACCTTCCGAGGCCAGAGTACGTGGCACGGTGTGAAGCTCAAGCTCCAGAGGAAAGCAAGGAGGAAGGACGTCAGCCGTCATGAAGGGCGAAGCCGACGCCAGTTCAAGAGGAGCCAAGCGCGATAAGAAGGCGCTGAGGGCGAATCGCAAGGTGGGCAAACTCTGTCACTTCCCTTAGAAAAGCTGCTCCGGCGGGTCTATTATCTTCTTTTCCTCAGCTCCCACAGTTCGACTCTCCTCTGCTCTCCGATCTTTCTGTCTCAGTGCTCACGCAACGCGTTGGTTCTGATTTGGGAAGCAGAAGGTAGATGAGGAGACTTTGGCAGAACTTAGTGAGGCTTTCCGCATCCTTGATCAAGACAAAGATGGTGCTTACTTCTCTCTGTCTCTCTCTCTTTCTCTCTCTTCGCTCTCTCTTCTCCGTCCTTCCTTGTTCTCTCTCACTCTCTTGTTATCTCTCTATTGTTATGCTCACTCCATCATTTCCTCTTACATTACTCGGCCTTTCAATCCCAACCTACGCTCTCTTCCATTTCCTCTTCGGCCCTGTGCTGTTAGTCACTTTCTACCTCTTTCCTACTGAGGTCATTGGGTTCTCCGCACCTCCTGTTTGTCAGTTCTTTCTCCTACTGAGGTCATGGGTTCTCCGCGCCTCCCTCTTTCTGTGCCTCCACCTCCCCCAACTTTCTCTAGCGAACTTACTTTCTATCTCTGTCTTTCTCTTTCTCCCCTACTTATTGTCCTCTCCTTCTCTTTTTCTTCCTCCTGCGATCTTTGCCGCTCCGAAGTATCTCTCGATATCTCCTGAGCTCCGTGTCTCCTTATTATCTTCGCTCTCTGTCTCTAACTAACCAATGCCGTTCCGTCCATAGGAGAGCTCAAGTATCCTGAACTGAAGGCTGCCATCAGGGCGCTTGGCTATGAGATGAAGAAAGAAGAGATCAAGCAGCGAATGATGAATCTTGGGAAGGATCTGCACCACACTGTGGACTTTGATGACTTTCTAGAGATTCTCTCGCATAAGCTGGTAAGCCTAGAAGGGAGACGCAATCAATAGAAAGGCGGAGGAGAGAAAGAGGAAAATCAGGCCGTGTCAAGAGAGAGAGAGATACAGAGGAGGGAGAAATGGACGCTGGGGAAAGAACAAGAGACCAGGATGGATACGCGAATGATCCCTGCAACCTGCAACTCCTAACGCACTCACAAGGTTGGGAAAGACTCGAGAGAGGAAGTGGATAAAGTCTTTGAGCTCTTTGACGTGGAGAAGGTTGGCTTTGCTCAGTGGAATCTTGCTCCTTCGCGGCATTGTGTCACCTCTTATGATACTTAGCATAGTCATCTTTGAAGCTTCTCCTCTTCTATTAATGGCTATTCTCTTCTTAAAGATGCCTATATTTCTCGCGCTGGGTTTGCTTCCTGCTCTTTTCTCTGCTCCCGGCTACTTTCACCTTTCGAGGTCGTCGCGTTCCTTGTCTCTCACTCTGTGGTACTGAGAATGGTGCTCTATGGTCAGCACATTTACTAAGCTCAGCCCCATCCTAACTCGTGTCTATAGACAGGAAAAATAACCTTTCGCGCTTTGAAGGAAGTGATAGAAGAGCTAGGAGAGAAGATTGCGGATGATGAGATTCAGGTAAGGAAAGAACGTTGAAGACGGTAATTATGCCAGGGAAGGATGGGCGAGACAGCTTACAGGAGAGGAAGCCTAGAAGCCGAAAGAAAGAAATAGAGGGAAAAGAGCACTAGGCTGTGACTGACACGAGCAAGAGGGAGGGAGAGTGAAAGAGAGTGAGTGATGCCGGATCTTTGAAGGATCCTAACACTCTTTGCAGGAGATGATCTCAGAAGCTGATCGGAACAAAGATGGCGTTATAGATAAAGTAAGAAGACCTTGCCCACATAGACGTCGAGCAACTTCTTCAGATTGCCATATCCTTTCTCTGGCTGATTGATTGAGCGCGAAGGCCGAGAGACATAATCTTTCCCTCTGTCTTTGTTAGTCTTGATCCCTCAATCTCTTCAACCTCTGGGCTCTTTCATAGAATGCTCTGATTTCTCTAAGGTCATCCAGATGCTCGTGATTGCGTTTGTCAGGGGTCATGGTGTTCTGCTGACTGACGAAAGGCAATATCATGTCCGGATCGCTTTCTGCCTTCTTTGTCCGTAGGATGAGTTCTACCGCGTGATGAAAAGTCGAGGAAAGTCTTATCTGGAGGACTTATTTGACGAGGAAGAGGGGGACTCCGGGAAACGCTAGATAAGGAAAGAACCGGTAGCCTGGGCCTAGACCCTTCTTGTCTATTCTCTCTATAAAGATCGAGAGATATAGGACATAAGTCCAGGAAGGAAGAGGATATACAAAGGGAAAAGGGGAGCAAAGTGGCCGATAAAGACCAACCCTTTGCCTCTCAAAGCCTCACTTCAGTGGCAGAGTCATAGGGCCTTACGCCGACAAAAGTCATGATCACTGGCACCGATAAAGAAGGGCTTCCAGGCCACTTGAAGAGCTTGGAGCGTGATGCCTTGGACAGCGTAAAGAGAGAGCACATAGTCCCTGGCTGCTCAGGAATAGTCATAGATACCGAGGCGGTGAGAGAGACGGTTAAAGTCTCCGACACTGGAAGCCTTTCGTATGTTGTCCCATAGCACTGTTGCATAATTCAGCCAGCCGCTAAGTCCAGTTTTTTTCTCTCCTCCTACACTTTCTCCGGCGTCTATCTCTCTTCCTTTATCCCTGAAGCGGCCTTGAGACATCAACACATAGTCTCGAAGTCGAGAGAGAGAAAGTGTAAGGGCAATCTTGCTATCGGTGACCTCTTCTTCGTCTTCCGGAGATTGGGGAGCACTAATGAGAGGAAGAAAGAACAGCTTTGGGTCCTCATCATCTCTGCAAGGCCAAGGAAGGGGAAAGTTTCCCTCTCTCCGTCCACTCCTGTCGTTTAGATCTTGTATGTATGGGTTAGCCGCCGAAGGTTTTAGGGGCTTCTTTTTCCCTGTGAGCTCCTTTCCGCGTGTTTCCCTAGACGACCCTGACAGGGAGGAAGTCTGCACCTCGTCGTTTTCCTCCACCATCCCTCTGCTTCCCAAAGTAGAAAGCACATATGTCCGGAGGAACGCACGCCAGGAGTCAAAGAGAGCATCAGGTCCGAAGACCGAAGGCTTCAGCTTGTTCCCAATGAAGACCAGATCTGCCACCGATTCCTAGGACAGATAAGGTTACGCTACAACTCACAGGGATGGCGGAAAGAGATAGATGCGCAGGGACTGATGGACCCTGATTATCGAGAAGTAGTAAGGAAGATGGTAATAAAGAGAAGAATCATTTTCTCTCTTTCGCCCTAAAGGTCCAGCTCTTTCGCAGAAAATATACTTACGATCATGACTGGCACCGCCAAGTCGCCCACCATGCGACTCTCGGCCCGTTGCTCAATTCCTGGCACCCCATCCAGGAGTATTCGTGCTGTCTTTAATGAGAAGAGGAGGGAGTTTGAGAAGGTTGAGGGAGGGGAGTCCGACACAATAAGAAGGATGTCACAAGCAGAAAGAAGGAACATGATTAGCTGCAGAGAGTGTAGCTCGTGCAGATTCTCGTAAGAGATAGCGCCTGGAGGAAGCGGTGCGCCTACAAAGGACGAGAGAGCAATCGATGAGGGCTACGCAAGGAATGCAAACTGAGAGGTCATCTAGGCTTCACGATTTTGCCAGACATCAGCCCACACACTGCTCAACTTCCCTCGTCTTTGGACCAACTACGAATAAGATGCATGCCTCCTCAATCCATTCTTTGCAAAGGTCCTCAGTTTCGCCTGCATCTTTATTTCTTCCTTAGCGCTCTCTGGCATATTTGGCTGCCTACCTCTGCCGATCATATCCGAGATTATGGACGCGCTTATGACTGGCTGACAGTCCAAGAGAAGTACGCCGTGGGGAGTAAGAAAGGCGTCAATGCCAGTGGTTTTATGGCTTCCTTCCAGTAGGTCAGAGAGCTGCATGACGTGGGGCAGAAAGGGGATCCCAGGGGGGGAGGAGATCAGTACCCAGGCGGAAGCCAACAGAATGGACTGACCATACAGAGGCAGATTGTGGTGCTCCTTACCGTTTGCCTTGGGAAAGGACAGTCTGTTCCTTCTCCCTGACCTCCCTCCGATAACAAAATGGGTTTGCTAGCGTCCTCTGCCAGTGCAGACATGATGGTTGACTTCCCCGTCCCCTCCAGGCCCAAGCACCCAACAACCGTGCAATCGGGCACCCGCGCTGTCGGCGGAGGTGGAAGACGTAAAAGAGGCGGACAAGGAGAGAACGTCAGAACAGATAATAGAAAATGCATTTGGGAAGTGCGAGGACTGGCCGAGAAAGGAGTCACACGATCAGGTTACACGGTTAAAGGAGAGAGAGAGGTTTGCGCTTGAATTGGACCAAATGTTGCCCTAACCTGCCAAGGCTCTCAGACTCTCAAAGCTCTGTGTCATCTCCTGTGTGACAACCTTTACAGCCTGATCAGAAATTGCACAGTGATGAGGAGATTAAGGCGGACATAGGCGTGATAGCTTCAAAGTGCAAGCAAGTGAGAGAGGTAAGAGAAAGAAGAGTACCCGGGAGCCTCCGCTCACGTACATGGGTGGACTGACGAAGGTTTTGACCAAGAGAGAGGGAGAGATTCTCATGATTGAGCTGTTATACATACAGATATAGAGAGACCAAACGACAGTGTGGGAAACACTTCTAAACGACAAATGTTGGCGAAGGACTGGATGGTTGAACGGTTGATGGACTAAGGGAGAGATTATGCTCCTGATTGGTACCTTTCGAGTTCTGACGGGTCCTTCCTTTAGAATAACCGGAGTATCGTTCCAAGCTCTTTGCCCTCTACCTTCACCTGGGCGCCGCAGCAGACGAGATAAGGTCACGGCAGTCAAGGAGGAATATAAGAGAAACATGAGCAGCAGTAACTTTTGGAGGTGGTTATCAGAAGAAAGGGAGGAAGCAAAGGTCAGAATAGGTTGATAGAGGTTAAACTGAGAGGATGTGAGGACGGTTACCACTTCCTTCTCCAGCCTGAGGCGAGGGCGCAGCTACAGGCGCCGTTGAGCGAAGGATGAGGGGGACCTAGATGGGAGAAGGAGAAGCGTGAGGGTCTCTGCCGATGTATACGATAAAAGCCCAGTTAGTGTATGAAGGTGATGAGAGTTGGAGAGGAAAGGAGAGAGAGAGATGGAGAAGGAGAGAGAGAATTAAAGAAGAGAGAAGAGACCACGAACAGAGAGAAGACGAAGAGAACGAGTAAACGTTATCAAACAAAGTTGGGATCAAAAGAACGACAGGGTAGGAGGCAGTGAGATGGCACGGCACCTTCTCTTCTCTGCTGGCAAGTTTGGAAGTGAGAAACCGCTCTCCTTGTCTCTCCCTCTCCCTTCCGTCTCTCCCTCGGCCTCCTGTTTTGTGCCTCGCTGGACCCTGGCCCCGGCCCCGCCCTCGAAAGGAATCGCTGCTCTTCTCCATGAGCGCAACGCCGCAGCCAAGTGGGCGAGACTTCGAGAACAGCAGAAGCGGCCAAGTGCAGGAAGTAAAGAACCAAGACTAGGGCAATACTAGTACTTAAGCAAGAGCAAAACAGCACCGCAACCAAGCTCTGAACCCTCTGCGTGCTTTGAGGGCTCACTTAGGCCAAGCTAAGGATGTGGAAGGGAGGCGGGCCCCACACAGCGCAGGAAGAGCGGGAGATGCTGGGTGTGCAAATGCAAGTGGATGCGAAGATGGGCAGAGAAAGAGAGAGAGAGGGGTGGAGAGAGAGAGAAAAGAACAAGGAGAGAGAGAGAGGGAGCCGTGAGAACAAGCCCGCAGCGAGGAGGAGCGGGTGACGGAAGAAGAGACGAAGAGCGTCATGAGGAAGGAAAGATGCGGAACTGAAGATACATCCCTTGCCGTGGTCCGGGGGGAGATTTGGATCATCCAGGGGGAGGCCTGTACTGCTGTACATTATTGCTTTTCTGTGGAGGGAAGAAGATGATGAGTTGGAAGCAGGTCGGCATGGGAGGCAGACAGAGCCAAGATGGAGAGGAGAGGAGAGAGAGAGAGAGA
>FLMG01002243.1:32201-45937 GCA_900088475.1 Hyphochytrium catenoides
GAGAGAGAGAGAGAGAGAAAAGAGAGAGAGAGAAAGAGAGACTGGAAGCATCAAGTTAGTTGCCCCACTCCACGATAGCATCGCTCATCAAGCTCATCAACCTGAAGTTCTGTTCTTTTTCTGCAGACATCTGTAAGCCGGGGTAGTGGCTCCTGTTACCTCTCCAGGGACTCATCAAGAAGGACCACCCGAGGAGATTTTGAGAAGCAGTCACGCCAGAGAGCGAGAGAGAGAGAGAGGAGGTCAAAGCCTCTTCTCTCTCCTCTCTTCTGATCCAAGATATGTTTGAGAAGAACCTTCAGGACCTGGTCAAGGGCATTCGTTCTCACAAGAATGACCCCGGACCCTACATCTCCCAGTGTATCGCGGAGAGCAGGAAAGAGCTTCAAAGCACTGATCCGTTTATCAAAGCAAATGCCATACGAAAGCTTACCTACCTGCAGATGCTGGGCTATGACATGGCTTGGACAGCCTTCAACATCGTGGAAGTCATGAGTTCAGAAAGGTGAGGCCGGAGCAAGAGGAGAGCCTAGTGGAAGATAACGTAGAGAGCAGCAGGATTGCAGTTTTGATTGGTGAAGGCGGAGAGACGGGCCAAGGTGATCTAAGGGCTACAGGGACGGGAACGTGAGAGCAACGGACGTTGAACACGGCGGTCGAGGGTTAGCTACTCAAATCTAGCGCTGAGACTTCCAGAGATCAGAGATGGGGCTGGAAAGAGAGGAGTCGGGATAGCGAGGAACAGGGTATCGGGGATATGATTCCGCTGGCAGTGGCCTCAGACTGACAATATCGTCGTAGGTTTGCTCACAAGCGGATCGGGTATCTAGCAGCCTGTCAGACCTTCACTCAGGACACAGACGTTGTCCTGCTTTGTACCAACCTCTTCAAAAAGGAGGTATGACACTTTTAAGAAGGATAGAGAGGATGAATTTGCCTTTTTTTTTACCTTTCCTCTCTGCTACGACTCTCAGGCCACTTCCCATCCTTGCTGTTCACTCCTTGTTATGTTGGCTCGGCTCAGTTCTTCCCCTCTTCTGCAACTCCGCAGACTTGGTCTGTGTCTTGGTCTTCTCATGCCTGTGTTCGTCCTTCATCCTTCCCACTTTGAGTGCTTCTCATGCGCTGATCTTCTTTCTGAAAGTCCAGAGGATAACGTCAAAGCCGTCCTTTCCTGTCCCCAGTTCAATGCTCACACGTACAGATGCTCTCACTCTTTGTCCTTTTGGCATTTGGCGTTATGTCTCGTGCTCTCTCTATGACATTTTCACTGATAAACAGTCTTTCTAACCGCTTTTGACTCTCGCTCTCTAGTTCGGTAGTCCCAATGAGTATGAGGTCGGATTAGCTATCAATTGTCTTGGCAACATTGCCACGAGGGATCTCTCCCGCGATTTGCTGGGGGATGTGGTGGCAATGATGAACAGCATGAAGCCTTACGTCAGGAAGAAAGCAGTTTTGTGCATGTACAAGTAAGTGGAAGACGAAGAGGTGCTGGCTCAGGGCCCCCTTATCGTGCCAAGGAACTTATAGCTAGCTTATTTGCCTAGAGAGCTCTCCTTTCTACTTGTCTCACTGTTATAAACCATCCAGCTTACTGTCGTTTGATTGAAATTGTATTGCTTACCTGATCTCGGCCACATGGTCGATCGCTAGTCCTTCTTTGCAGCTCTCTTTTGTCTAATCTGAGCACGTATCTGATCCGTTATTTCTTTCTCTTTGCTCAAGGCTGTACCTGCGGTATCCTCAGGGTCTGCGTTTGACCTTCGACAAGCTCAAGGATAAAATGGAAGACCCTTCCGTCTCCGTTGTGTCAGCAGCCGTCAATGTCATCTGCGAGCTCTCACATAAGAACCCCAAGAACTACTTGGGGCTGGCCCCGAACTTTTTTAGGCTCCTGACGACCTCTTCCAATAACTGGATGCTTATTAAGGTATTACCCCTAACGAGGGAAGGTGCATTAATAGTGAGCATGGACGGATTAACCAGGACATTGGTCCAACAAGAGCCCTGATCTCCCTTCAGTTCAAAGTTCTGTCGTCCCCACTCTGAACCTCTCACAAGTATTCTCTCCGATGTTCCTAGCTCCGTTTCACTCAGTGATTGTTTGCCTTTCTTTCTTTCAATCCTTCTCATCTGGGTCTGTTATGTGTAGGTCGTTAAACTTCTAGGCTCGCTCGTGCCTCAGGAGCCGCGACTGGCTCGTAAGCTTCTCGAACCCCTTTCTTCAATTATAAGGAATACTCCAGCGAAGTCGCTGATGTATGAGTGCATCAACACACTCACGCTCTCGCTTCTATACACCAAGTAAGAGGACTAGTAGCCGCCTATCCTCTCAGCTTCTTTTTTTACCGTCGGGCTATGAAACCTTCTCTCTGTGAACAAGAGTCTCTCATCGCTATCCTTGCCTGTACCATGGCTGGCCACCTTTCTTTACCTTATGCTGGATTACCTCTTTTTGAACTCTCTCACGGCCTGCCTTGTCATCTCGTTCGACGTTGACTCACTGACTCAGACAACCGCTACACAGTACTTTGGATATTTTACGTCTAAGTAGCCACCACTTCCTCTTCGAAGCGTTCTGACGCTGTTCTACGGTCTTCTGCCAACCTTTCTCAATCTCTACAATGACCATACACTAGCAGTTTCCTAGACCCAATCTCAATTTGGCCTTTGTCTTTCCCATCCTCAGAAAGCCCGATGGCTCCGACGCGAAGAATGCTCCGTCCGTGGTCCGGCTATGTAATGACACACTGCGCCAGTTCATCGAGGACCCGGACCAGAATCTAAAGTACTTGGGGCTCGTAGGGCTGTCCAACTTGATGAAGAGTCATAGTAAAGCAGTGTTGGAGCACCAGGACGTAATTCTCAGATGTCTGGCTGACGATGATATAACTATTCGGATGAGGGCTCTCAGCCTGGTAAGCAAACAGAGAGAGGGGAACACTCTAGAGCCTATGAGATAGGGCCAGGCACACATGAAAAAGGAAATAAGATACGAACGAGGGTGGAATACTCTGGGCGATATGGCTGGAGAGGGGACCCACAATGGCACGCCAAATCCCCAACTATGAAGGCAGAGTGATGCTCGTAGCCAACCAGATGGAGGGGGGATATCAGGAGGGAGCTTAAGAGATGAGAGAGGGCTGTTAGGGACAAGCTGCCCGGCTAAGAGGGAAGGACGACGAAGGATTTTGCTCCTGTTTTCTAAATGTCGTCCAAATGCAGGTTCCAGGCATGGCAAACAAGAGGAACGTTAAGGACTTGATCTCGCGCCTGGTTCATTTTGCTCTATCGTCTGAGGGCATCTACAGGTTGGGCTCATTTTCTGGGGAGGACTCTTCCTTCATACTAGTCCCTTGATAATTTATTCATCTCATTGGGCTTGTCAGTTATCGCCGGATGTTGGGTTCATCTCCTACCGCCTGCTGCTTAGGGTGCTTGGACCCTCACATATGCGACCTATTGCAAGTGATGTCTTCAACATTCTGGAAACTCTTGCATTTGTCTTGTTTTCTCTCTGCTTACTCTTACCTCGAATGACACTTTCGTCCTTCTGTGTGCAGGAACGAGCTTATTTCCCGCATTCTCTCGATATGCTCTGAGGACAAATATGCCATCATCTCAGACTTCGAGTGGTATCTAAGCATCCTACTCGACTTATCTCACATACATGCCACACAACACGGGCGGAGCATTGCTGACCAACTCATTGACGTGGCCGTGAGGGTTGAAAAAGTTCGCGCCTACGCAGTTGAGATGCTTATGAATCTAATTATGGAAGGGAGCAAGGTGTTGGACGGCTCAAACAGCACAATGGCGGAGGTTCTCTTCGCTGCTGGGTGGATGGTGGGAGAATATGGCGAATGTACGAGGGATCTCTTGGCCGAATCTGGTAAGAGAAATAAAGCAGAGGGTAATTATATGATGAAGAGCCGCTGAGGTAGTGCAAAGAGTGACAGCGGGAATGACAGACAATAGTGTAAGGGCTAGACCCCGAAGCATCACAAGTGCCTGCACAAAGAAGAATGGTTAACCTAACCTCCATCTCTCCTTCTCTCTTAATCTCTTATTCTGTACATAGACGACGAGGAGACTGAGGAGCTTACCTTCTACACTCTTCTAGAGGCTCTCCTCTCTCCACGCACTCTGCTTCTACCGCCGCACGTCCAAGCAGTGTACATGCAGAGCTCTTTGAAGCTCCTTAGGGCGTTTGCTCATCCTGACTTATCTCTAGAAGACTTTGAGGAGCTCGCGGCCCTTGTGGTGAAGAGGCTGAAGGCATTTTTGCAGGTAAGCAGGCAGAGCTCAAAGAAGTGGGATAATGGGCAGAAAAGCGGTCCGGAGTCCGTGGATCTAGACTAGGAAAGGAGGGGCAAAGGGAAACGAGGAGCGAGAGAAAGACGTCCGCCAGCGGTGGCATCAACAGCGAAGAAGGTCAGCCGGGTAGTGGGGCCGGGGGAAGGCGACTGACTCGTTTTACGACTGCCTTAGCTTTTGATTGGTCCGGTTGTCTTCTGAGGTAACGGTCTCTTGTATCTTTGCGCAGAACCCACATGTAGAAGTCCAGGAGCGCGCTTCTTCCATCCGGGAGCTCATTATCGCCCTCGGATATGGCTGGGATGGACTCAGCCAGAAAGAGAGAAGGACAATGGAAAGAGAAAAGAAAGACAATGGGGCTGGAGAGAATGACCTTCTCTTCCTATCACCGGATGTGAAGGAGTTCCAAGCAGTGATTGATAAGTTTTTTAAAGAAGAGCTAGCGCCCGTGAATCCCAAGGCACAGAAAAGAGTTCCTGTGCCTGCTGGACTGGATTTGGAGCAGCCGATAAACAAAGACAGTTCTAGAGTGCTGGGTAGGGGAGACGATGGAGGCAAGAAGACTGAGGTTCTGTCTGTTTCGTTTACCGCAAGAACATTGCGGGAGGAAGAGGAGGAGGAGGAAGATGAGGACTCAGGTACGGAGGACAACAGCTTGACTTTACTCTCCTTATCTATTCTTTTTCCTTGGTCCCTAACCTCTGTCCCAATGCCTGCCTGTTCCTCTCGCCTATGGCTATAACGTTTCCCGCATGTATATCACTCAACATCATGGCTCCTAACAGATAATGAGCGCACCGCTCTCAGGCCAGATATTGACTCTTATTCGCGCAAACAGTAAGTGCTATTTCTCCTCTTGAATGTTTTTCTTCTCTTGGCAGAAGAGGGAAAGTGGAGTAAGAGGATAACAAAGAAGGGAGACTCACTTTTTCTTTATCTTTTATGGGCTCAGGAAGGAAAGCAGCGACTGGGAGTCCAACCCCTTCTACATCTCATCCAACAAAGAAGTAAGCATTGTCACTGTGCACTAGATGTCTTACTCCTACTAGACCTCAGATCTGTTCTTCCCATCTGCGCTGTCAGCTCCCTTGCTTTTATCTTTAAAGAAACCTCATATCCTTTTATCTTCGCCTTTCTCCTCAGACAAATGACATCGATAGGAAGGGTGATTTGGGCCTATTGGAGACTCCCCTGGTAAAGGAACGCGGCAGTTTACTCTCTTTACACACTTTGTTGCGCGAACCTACCCCGCTAATAGTGAGGAACGGTCCCTCCCCTGCCTTTCACCGCAATAGGATGATGAATATGATGAGATCGGCTTGCTAGGAAGTAAAGAAGGGAGTTCCAAGAAGAAGAGCAAGAAGAAGACTAGTCACAGCGTACGCAGTATCTTCTCTCGACTACGAATTGAGCCCTTTCTCGATTGCGTCTTGGCAGTGCCCTCTCCTTCAGAACGCCCAGAGCTATTTTCTGGAGGTTCCTTGTCTCCTGGTCCAGATGTTCTGTTCTTGCGTGTGTCTGGAGGTGCTCATATGTAGATGGTACTGACTTTGATCTAAATCTTGGTATAGAGGAAGGCAGAGAAATATGCAGTAAACAAGGAGGAACTAATGGTGAGCCGATCACAGTGTTACAAGCTACTCATTCCACTCGTTTTTTAGCAGCTAAAAGCCTTTGGCTTCTTCTCGACGGACATAGATGCAATTTCTAGCTTACATTATCGTGTCTATACTGCCTTCGTACCTACTGTGCCTCTTCTCACCCATTATCCACAGCCCACTGGTGCCTCCCTTAGTGATGAAGGAACCAGCAGGAGAAGGTCGCTCAAGAAGGAAAGAGATTTTGAGGTAAGAGTAACGAAAAGGAGGGAAAGAGGCACAATGAGAATATTGACCGATTCAATCAATGACAAGGCGAGGAAAAAACGGAGGGTAAGAGACAGAGGGAAGGGGCAATGGACAATGGCGTGAGGGAAGCAGATGGATTGAAGGGAATCAGGGGTGCAAGTGCGGCGCAGTGTAATGTATGCTAAAAGAGCTGTGTTCCTGCAGGAGGCTGCGAATATTGCAGAGGTGGATCTTACAACTCCCCTAAGGTACCTTCTCCCTTTCTCTCTCATGCTCCCTCTTGCGGTCTCTCTCTTATTCGGGTAACTCTGAGTGTATTACTGCTCTGGCTTCCTCCTTCCTGGTCTTGCACGGCTTTGGTATTGCGAGAGCAGAGAGCAGGGTCCATTTTCAGTCGTCTTAACTACCTGTTATCTTCTGCTTGTTATCAAGGGAGGATGAGCGGATACCCGACGATCATTGGTTTCATAGAGAAGTGCAGAATAGTAGCAAGAAGAAAAAGGAAAAGTCTGGACGATCGCGGGCTCCCTCTTCATCGTCCAGGACAGGAAAGGCAGAGAAGTCGACAAAAGAGAGGAGAAGAAAGAAGGAAAAAGGGGATGTCACCCCTCCTACTTCTTCCCAATCTGGCATTGTGGCAGACCTTCTGGATCTGGACTTTGCTGGCGCTTCCACCTCTGCTGCAGTCCCTTCAAAGAATGTCCTTAGTACGGCGGTCAAGAAAGAGAAAGGAGGTAAGCATAGGAATGTGGCTGTTTCATAGCAAAATTAGGCCAAGGGAAAGACGAAAATGATAACCAAGCGGGTTGACCTAAGAAAGTGATTTTGGCCTGCGTCTGCTACCAGGGCACTTCCCTCTTAGTACTAAGCTCCGGACAGCCTTAGTTCCCAGCCAGATTGGTTATTTCCCTTATGCCTTGTCTCCTTTCAGCCTCCATTTGCTCCTCTACTATTATAATGCTATTGCGTTGGCCATACTCTTCCCCTTACCTTTCTCTTCTCTCCTCTCTCTGCCGATCCCACCAACCACGTCATCGATGCTCTAAAGATTCAACATCAAGGAGGAAGCAGAAGGTGAGCTGCTGCTTAAGCGGCAAACGACTCACTCTTCGTTTGCTCTGTCTTCCATTCCCAAACTATCATAAGCCAAAGGCTTGGAGTTGTTGCTGTCTGCTGCCTCTCGAAACTCATTAGTACGTATCGTTCTTTCTGATACTTGCCGTTCTCCCCGTCCTTATCCTTACAGTCAACGAAGTCCTCGAGGCGTTGGGTGCATGTGCTAGAAGAGCGTGGGGTGGCTGTTTTTGCGGCTATGAGCCTGGACCCATCGAGTCAGGGAGTAGGAAGACAGAAGGTATGCCTCTTACTCGTCACTCCTTGTTGGGGCTGCTGAACCTTTCTACTTCCACCTTCTGCACCTTCCCTTGTTTCTGACCTGCAAGAACTTGCTGGAAGATAAGCCGACTGTCGTCAGGCTTCTTTGGAGGACATGACTTTGTCCGTTGTTATAACTTTCTACCCTTCTGTCCAAGCTCTTTGTCTTTCAAATACTCTGGGCTCTCCCTTCTTATTCCGTCTGCCCACTTTCCAGGTTGAGATTAGGCTTCGGTTTAAATTGAAGAAGTCCGGCAAAGTTGCCAACCTAGAAGCTCGATTCTTCGACTCTTCCACTGTGCGTGTGGAAGGAGACGACGGAGATAAAAGATTAGAAGAAGCAGGGACGAGAGGCGAAAGGCTTGAGACAGGCGGTTATTTATTCCGGGTTGCTAGCAAGCTGCGCGAGAAGGAAGAAGAGAACGTCAAAATGTTCGTCTCTCTCACGCCGTTGCTCTCCGGACAAGAGCTGAAAGGCTCAATATCCTTCGAAGCGAAAGGGAATGCCTTTGATTACCCAGTCTTTCTCTCGATTTCCCCCTCTTTGTTTCTTCAACCTACGGATCTTGCCCATGAGGACTTCCTGGACTTGATGGCTTCCAGCAGCAAGTGGTCAGCCAGGAAGCTTAAGTTCGAAAAAGAATCGGGAAGAGACTTTGCGGAAGACGAGGAAGAGAAAGACAGGAGAACGGTGGAATCTCTGACGAAAGAGGTGCGGCGGGTGGTGCCTTCTTCTCTTGTGGATGAGGCGCATGGTTGTGTGGCTCTATACGCTAGGCATCTCCTTGGGCCTCATGTCGCCATCCTTATCAAAGAAGGCGGGACAGGACGCAGACGGGATGATGGAAATGGAAAGAGGAGAGCAGGGCGATTGACTCTGGAGCTCAAGACTTCGGATGACAGTCTCACACAGGCGTTAGCGGAGGACCTAGAAGAGATGGTTCCCCGGTAGCGCACATATCTATTTCTTGCTAGTTTTCCCCCCTCCAATCTTCTTTTCTGTGCGCCTCTCTTCTTTCTCTCTCTCTCTCTCTCTCTCTCTTTCGTCTCTTCAAGAGATGATCACCTTAATAGTGGGCTAAAATAATGCGAACGGCGTCCATTCTTACCGGGAGAGGTTATGCTGCTACTTCTACATTCTCATTATCTCTTCGAGGCAGAGCGTTCCTGAAAGTCTAGCGCTGTCGCTTCACGCTCAGATGCTCTGCGTGGTATCACCCGGTTCGGCCCTGACCCCCGCTAACTTTTACGTGCGGTACAGGGTCAGCAAGGCCCTTAAGAATACGGTGGACAGAATTGAACAGCAGCGAGCGGTGGAAGAATGGGAAGAGCGGAGGAGAGAGAGAGACCAAACTTTTGTTGAACAAGTGAACGGACGGACGTTTAGCGAAGCATAGGAGGGAAACAGATGCTGGAAGAGGGACCAAGGTCCAAGAGGAAAAAGTGATAGGAGAACGTGACATTAGACATTAGTGTCTTCGATAGATAAAAGGAAGAGAGATTTGAAGGTCACAGTGTGTCTGGGTGTGTCCCCTCTCTCTTTAGATTGCCCTCTCTATGTAGATGCCGGACAGTACGGGAGAAGCCAGGAGATACGCCTGAAGGGAGTATGAACATTGAGTCTGCGAGACAGCGTGTCTTGTGTCACGGCAGACAAGCCCGAGCGCCAGAGGGGCATGGGCTTGATTTAACCCAGAGAGAAAGATAGAAGACCCTACTCTTCTGCGGGCAGAGGGGCGATGCCGTCATCATACTTCGACATATCCTCCTCCGCAGCCGCTGGAGGAGGATCGCCTTCTGCAGGATCGTCGTCTACGGTCCCCAGCTGGGCTTTCAGCGTGCGGATCGTGGCCTTGAGTTTGGCAACTTGCTCTGATTCGGCATTCTTGGCTGCATTGTTAGTGATCAGCTTGACGCGGGAAGCGTAGGCCAAAGAGGTCTGAGTCTCTTCCTACAGCGATAAGGAGATGATCGTGCGTGCCACGTCGTGAGAGACCAAGCAAGTGCAAGAGAGAAGAAGAAATAAAGATAGACAAGATGGGGCTACTGTTGGCGAGAGAGAGAGGGAGGGAGAGACAGAGGCAAGCACAGAGAGAGAGACAGAAAGAGAGAGAAAGAAAGAAAGAACCAAAAACAAGTGGGAAGGCGAGGGATTGAGGGCTAGTGTAGAGTTGTGCAGAAACGAAAGGAAGCAAACCAGCACGGAGAGAGAAGAGAAGCATTGGCTGTCCGCCTAATCACCTGATTGTAATCCGCGGGAGAGATGTTCACGAACATCAGCTGTAAGTCATGACCGTGCAGACAAGGAAGTAAACGAGATAGGGTCAGCGAATCATCACGGGAGGGGAGAACGTGGCACGAAGGAAATGAAACACTGAGAAGGAGGAAAGCGTGCATGAGAAGCCTAAGTTTATCTCATCTGCCGCTACCTACCGTCTTGGCGTTTCCTCCCAAAGAATCTTGCATAAGCTGGGTCAACTGCGGAGGGAGAGACAGAGAGCGAGAGAGAGAAAGAGAAAGAGTGTGAGGTTGGAAAGAAGAGAGAGATAAGAAGAGAGAGAAGAGAATAAGGAGCTTTGACTAGAGGTCTTCCAGCTTCTCTGGGAACGCAGCGTACCTTGTTGTTCCTGTACGGAATGAACTTCTCCCCAGTTGACAGTGCGGAGATGACATCACCCAAGGCTGTGAGTGCAGGAAGAGATAGAGCGAAGATGAGCAGGACTATCTTGGAGAGGGTAGAAGGTAAAAGACTCCGTAAGCATGACGAGACAGCACAAATTTGTAGAGAGACAAGCACAGGGCAATCACGACAGTGAGGAAAGGAGGCGAGCGGAGAGACGGATTGAAGAGAGAAAAATAACGAGAGATGAGGGACTTGGGTCAAGAGAGCGGACGAGATAACTGCACAGAGAGAGAGAGAAAGGATAAGGGGAACATAGGCTCCACCGTACAGCTCAAACTCTTGTTGATTGCTTGGGCCTCTTTCAGCCTCTCTGCGGTAGCTCCAGTCTTCCCAGCACGCTCACTGCCTGCCAGGTCCACTAAGCTGAGCTTGCCGATAGTCGTCTGTACGGAAGAGCGGGTTGATGGGACGACAGAAAAGAGGTACATGGAGAGGCAAAGGGTGATTAATCATACCCTCCTTTCTCTTTACACCCAGTCGTCCCACTCTCCTCTCTGTCTCTCTCTTTTTTCTCTCTCTCTTTTTCTCTCTTTCTCTCCCTCTCTCTCTCTCTCACTCTTTCTCTCTCTCTATCTCTGTGTGTCTATATATGTACCTCTCTCTACTTCCCCATATCCCTTTTGCTCTTCATCTTTGCTGATGACCGTGTCACTCTTTATCCGCCACCTAATGTATGTTCCTTTTCTCCACTCCACCTGTTCCGAGGAGTCCCTTTCTCGTTCACTTCTCTCTCTCTTCTTTCTCTCTTGTCCCTCTTGTCAATCTCTCTCTGCACTAACTTTCTCCCGCACTCTTGTCCATCCAGCTCTCCTTCTCCCTAACCTGCTTGGTGGTGCTGTTATAGCATTCTATAAGAATAGAGAAGATGAGATGACTCCGGCTGCTCTCGGCGTTCATCTTTGTTCCTCCAACTCTTCTGAGAGCATTCCCTCTCTCAAAGAGAGAAAGAAGCTCCTCGGGACTGTTGGCTGCCTTTATCACGATGTTCTTCACAAAGACGAGACCCTTCTCATCTTTCTTGATGTCAAGCTTGGGCGGCGCGGCTTTGAAGGCGAAGAGCGACCGAGAAAAAAAGAGACTAGTTAGAGAAAAGGGAGAGAAGAAGATGGAGAAGGAGAAAGAGAGACACACATAGAGAGAGAGAGAAAAGACATTGAGAACTAAACACTCAAACGCCACGCCGGGGGCGAGGGGAATTGTGGAGTCGGAGACTCAAAAGGTGGGACCCAGCCACGCACGCTAATGAAAAGCTAGTGAGCCAGAGAGGTGGATAATTCAGAGAAGGGAGGGACACACACATCTTGTCTCTCTCTCTCTCTCTCTCTCTCACTCACTCTCTGTCAGTCAGTTTAGCCCTTCCTTTCTCTCTTTCTATGTGTTCGTATGTCCTACCTGCTGGCCCATTCTCCATCCGATGGTAAAGGTCTACAAGGTTGTCCATGTAGAGCTCACACATATAAGAAGTAACCTTGACCTTTCTCTCTGCGCCCCCATTCTCCCTCTCTCCTTCCTGAATCAAGCCAAAAAGATGCTCAATTGCTCTCCTGGTCAGCCCAGGAGCCGAGGGACTGCCAACCATAGTAAAAGTCTTTCCACTTCCTGTCTGTCCGTAGGCAAAGATGCATACATTGTACCCGTCAAGCGCTGACTGGATGAGGTTGGCCGTGTCTTCGAAGATCTGTTCCTGTGTGCTTGTTGCAGAGAAAGCTGCGTCGTAGTTGAACTCTCGCGGACCTCGCGGCGTCTCCAGGATGAGGCATTGCTAGGGTAAGAGACAGAGGAAGAACAAAAATCGGGAAAGTGACAGAAGAAAGATATGGACAAGCGGGGAGTGGGGGAGAGAGAGAGAGAGAGAGATATTAGGCGGGAAGACAGACGGACGGAAGAGACACGAAAGTTGGCGGAAGAATGAAAGGCATGGAGGAAGTAGATGAGTCGCTGAAGGAAACAGGGAAAGAGAGACAGGCAGACTCTGCTCTTTCGGCGGCTCTTTCCCATACAATCTCATCTCTCCATCCTCCTCTGATTTTGTGTGTTGCCGCTGTCGTTACTCTCTCTCTCTCTCACTCTCACTCTCTCTCTCTGTGTTTCTCTTATACTGTCTCTCTCTTTCCGCGTGTACCCTCTCTCCTTATCTAATTCTCTCTCTCTCTCTCTCTCTCTCTTACCTCATCTTTAAAAGTCACAATGCTCTTGCACTGCTTCTCCACCTCTGAGCCACTCATCGGTCTACAGCGCGCGTAGACTCGAATCTTCCCCTTCATATCTTCGATGATGTTGAAATACTTTTTCCGCAGCATCTGCTCGGACTTGTACGAGCTCTCCAGGTCAGAAACCTGCTTTTGCTTCTCTTTCAGAGAGGCAGTGAGAGAGTCCACCTACAGCGGGAAGAGAGAAAGAGTATAAGAACCTGAGGATTGGGCGGAGAAGGGGAAACGTCTTATGAGAGGACAGAGATCAGGACGCCAGCCTTCTCACTTCGTGTCCGCGGGTTAAAAACGTCAGTCGAAGTAGGAATTGGAGTGCTACGGGAACGAACAAGAAGAAGAAGAAGGAAAGAGAGGGAGAGAGATGGAAAGAGAGAGAGAGGACACAGAGAGAGCAGCAAGCGATTGGAAAGAGAGAAAAGAGGACCAAAACATTGGGAAGAGAGACAAAAGAGAGAAAACTGAGCTCAATCAGGCATTGCCTCACCTGTTCGGCTAGTGGCCTGAGCCGAGAGATTTCCTCTTCCAAAGAGGAAATCTTAGATGTCTCGCTTTGAAGCTGAGCTTTCTCAGTCTTCAGCTGCATACCATCAAAAAAAAGAAGAAAGGGAAAGAAAGAGAGAGAGTTAGAGAGAAACAGAGAGAGACGAGGATAGATGAGACCGAGAGAAGGTAGAAGAGAGAAGGGAAAACAGAGATGAGAAACAGACAGGTCGAGGAAGGGAGTGGACGCTGGTCACGTTCAAGCACAGAAAGACAGAGGAGAAGAGAGAGCTTGCTGGGAAGAGACACAGAGCCATAATGATAACGAAATGGCTGTGACAAAGGTTTAGACCTTGCCTAGGAGAAGAAGAAGAGTGCTCTCCGCAAAACGAGAGAGAACAAGGAGAGATAAAAGATACAGAGACGAGAGAGAGACGGAGAGAGACAGGGCGAGGGAATTCTAGTGCCAGTTTAGCTTTCCATTTCACCTTCTGCAACTCCTCGCTAAGTAACGCTTTGGATTGATCCGTCTCTTGCAAAGCCTTTTGAAGCGTCGCAAGCTCTTTCGCTCGTTCTCTCTCTTCTTCCTCCCTCTCTTTCTTGTGCTTCTTCTCCATCTCCTGGAGCTTCTTCTCCAATCCTTTCTTTCCTCCGCCTTCCTCCAGCTCTTTCTCTTTCGCCAAGGCTGCTTGAAGCTTTGTTTCCGCCTTGGTTAGACTTGCTTCTAGTTGCTTGATTTTCACCGCTTGCTCCTGGGGCACCCGTGTAAAAAGAAGCCAGACGAAAAGGGAGAAAGAGAGAGAGAGGAGATAGAGACGAGAG
>FLMG01002395.1:0-28419 GCA_900088475.1 Hyphochytrium catenoides
GGGGGGGGCTCTTTCAGTGCATGTGTATTATGTAGGCTTAGGCGCTTGCAGATTAAATACTGCCATCATATTATGACGGAACGGAACCTTGTGCAGATGCAATCACGCGAGCATTCTAATCATTTTATGTTGTGGTATATGCGTATACATCAACCGTTGCTTAGACAAATCTAGAATGTCCGCTCAGCATTATAACTGGTTCGTACATGATTGCTGACGGTGACTGTTCAGAATCTTTGTGACAACGACTCGCTTGTATCTTTTCGAGAAAGGACTGGGCCTCCACCTACTTCACGCTGCCTCGTTCACCGCTAGCTCGTAGAGCTTTATTATGGTGTTGTCCCTGCTTGCCACAAGGGTGATGAGTGGTTAGTTAGATTATCACGCCTGCATTATATTCTCTCTTCGATATAAACAACCCCACGTTAATCAGAGACATGAGCAAGAGCCGGACTAATAGAGAACCACCTTCGAGCTCCCTTGACTTGCGACCCAAAAAGACGATCAAGCAAGTAGGCGTCAAAAAGCGATCCATGATTCCCACTGAAGTCTACACTCAGAATCGACGCCTCTTAGAGCAAGTAACCCGACGGACGAGGCACATCGTGGGTGCTTATATACCAGGTCCCAAATACCAGAATCGCAAGTTTGAGTTTGTGCTTCTCAACGTCGTTGACGTCTATCCAAGTTCGCATATTCCTTTTTGCTAGACAACAAAGAAGCTGTAATGGTGGCCCTTTGCTTTGTTGACTACCTGTTTAGTAAGTCCATTCAGGTACCACAGGAGCGAGTAGAGTATTGGGGTCAAGAGTATGGCTACCACTTTGAGTCCAGCCATCGCTTTGGGAAGGCTATCCTGGTGTTTACAAGGCCAGAGACGGCACTTATAGGCTTAAAATGCGGCCTTTGACTCTACTAACAGACAATGGTATCGAGTATGTCAATAAATACGTAGATCGTATTTGCAAGAAGTACAACGTTCAGCAACAGACAACCTTCGTCAACAGGCCCCTAGGCATCATTCAGCGTTCTAATGGCTCCATCAAGTCCAAACTCGCCGCTGTAGACTGGGATGTGTCTCTTTTGGATAAAATTCTTGACACCTACAATCACGATACCATACACATCACCACCCGCTTTACTCCAGCTGAGGTGCACTTTGGTCTGATTACTGGCAACAGAGGCCGTCACATAATAGAGTCAGTTTACAACCGCTTGGTCGAGATATACAAAAAGACAATCTCAGTGGAGCAGGCGCCTCTCAACCGCGGGACAATAGTCACCGTAAAGGGCCACGGCCCGGTGACCCTCTATTCTTTATCAGCCGAGTCCTTACCGAAGACTTGATCAGAAGTGGGCACCCTATCACAAGGTATCTCCTTCGTGACTACCGAACAAGCCAGCTACTGACAGTCAGCAAGGATCGTAAGCTCTACCCTGCCAAATTGTACCTGTATGAGCTTGTGAAAGTCCACGACGATAGAGCTGTTGTTTAGATGACTGCAGTCAATCTGGCTCAGTTTTTGTTGTCTTCCACTGAAACCCTGACTTCTGTTAGCGCTCCCTGTGATTGGCTGTTATGGTTTTATTGTAGGCGCTGATTGGTTGATAGTTGTGGTAGTCATTGACCAATTCTAAGCCGTTAGCAGTCGGATTGTCCGTTACAATCCCTCATTACATGGTAAGGAGAGTATCCTCATAAGAAGTATAGTGGTGAATTTGACTTCTGTCGCCGGTGAGTCGTACCGCAACCCAAGTGACACTTCTGTGAAGGACAGACTGGGTAAGGTATCCTCATAAGAAGTATAGTCGTGAAATGGGAGTCGTAAGAGTTATGCTAAGTACAGATCTTATTATTACAATTAAGGATGATTTGTAAAAATATTATCAAAGGTATGGTCATCAATTACAGCTTATTGCTCCAGGGGTCTACGTGTCTGAAGCTCATCTTAGCTTAAGGGGCTTGCACGCCATTGGAGGCTGCTGCTGGGAAACTGGTATTTTCACTACGCACATCCTACTGCGGAGGAAGATCATATCTCCTGGATACTTTAACGAGGGATTTTCTCTACCTACTAAGACCAGAAAATTGAGGCCCCGGTTAAGACAGTATTCGGTTAAGGAAAAGCTCCATCGCGTGGCTTTCAGCATTCTCTGGAACCTCCTCATCCAGTAACCCATCTTGGAAGTCCCATCGGTACGAAAACATATCAGGATTGACCGGTGAATAGATGAAAGCCAATAAGCCACCAATGGCCAAAGTTCCCGATAGATATAGCCATGGGTTCCTTTTCCTTACGGATGCAGGAACTGCACCATAACAGGCATAAGATACGGAGTGGCATTTCATGTCGAACGCCAAACAAAAGATATGCTTGCCCTTAGAAGCAAAAGACAGGCACTATTGATATTGCGAATAGAGCACTCTCGACCAAACTAGGAGACAATCAAACTTCTGCCAGGAAGCGAAAAGCAACTCTAGATTCGCAACCCCAGCTACTTGCAGTAGAATAATGCAATTTGCACCAACGTAAACTGAGGCAGCCAGGGTTCCAAGAGTCCCAGCAGCCACAACAGCTACAAAGAAGAGCACCAAACTTACGACCGAGGCCACGGATACCAAAGGCCCAAGCCACCGCTGACCCTTCCACCACGATTCATGAAACCGTCTTCCAAAGAGCCACTCCATTTCGGTAAAGTTACTCTCGTCTTCAGCCATCTCGACGTAAGGCCGGACTGTAACCATAACGCGCTTTTTACGCTGTCTTGCCTAGGAGACCTAAAAGGCAGTTCTTGTTCACATGCAAACAATCATTGGCCTTTGAGAAGGCAACTGGACAGCTCTGATTTCGTCATCAACATACCATGATACCGCAGCTTTTTGGTGCTGTCTTTGCCTTGGAATTTGTAGGGGAAACGTTTCATAGACGAAAAGGGCGTGCTGAGTGGGGGGTTGGTGGTGACGGCGTTAAGCCAGTAAATAAAGGTGATTTCACAAAGATGATGTAGAGGATACACATCGCAGCAGAGCTAGCGGTGGTGAACAGCGTGGTGGCACCGATTGTCCTTGCTTGCGTAGTTGCGCCTAACTCTGCAGTTTACCGAGCAACGATCACGATTCTTTTGCACTATAGGGTCCTGTGCAACACTCTGCCGCCTGCGCAGATACGACCTGGAAAAGATCAGCTGCCGAGAGATTTCGCCAGGCAGTACCAGGACCTGATTGGCCCTGGAGCGTTACCAATGGAAGAGTTCGACTCTACTGCAGCTGGGCTATGCTTCCCTCCCGTCGTCAAGTATAAGCGGCGGAAGTCAAACTCACGACTATACTTCTTATGAGGATACTCTCCTTACCACATATTAGGCCGACTCTTCTGCTCCTTTACCAACGACCCACACATAAGGCCGAGTCTTCTGCCTTTTACCAATGACTCATCGAGCTCATGGTCACTACATTACCCTAGGGTTTGCCATGGCTCCTTCTGACCTTCATTATTACTCTATGGAGTAGCCACGACCTTAACACCTACGAGGAGAGGCATCCTCAGACGTCTCGTTGAATGCGATATTTTGTATGATAGAAGAGAGCAACAAGAGGCCCTCAAGCACCTACCAGTCCTACCAACGAGAGAAGTCCCGCCAGATAATCTAGGCGCCTTTGGGAATAGAGTTAAGAAAGCGGCAAACAAAGGTAATAGTCCCCCAGAGATGCTTCTGCTTACCTTAGAACCCAAGGTAGACTACGTGATTCCAAGTTATGTGCTGCTCTATCTGCTCATGAATGATATGGACACGGTAGCCAGAGTCAAGAAAGTCATTCCTATGAGGTTTGCCATGGTGTTTGACGAGTACGTCAATAACTATGCAAGAAAGCGTCAGCAAGCGGAAAACAAGATCCACAAAGCCATGGAAGCACAAGACGAAGCACTCTCAGCAGCAAGTGAGTCAGAGAAGGCTTACTACAATTGATGCTTAACACTCTCTATGGCAAAACGCTTCAGGATGAGACCAAATTTACCAAGGAGTTCATTGTTAGCAGCCCAGATGATTACCTGAAGAAGGTACAGGGTAAGCAGTAAGTGGACGTGAAACAGCTGTCCAAAAACACCATTCTTGTAAGCTGCCGAGCTCCTGCCAAAGTAAAAACTCCTCGTTACTTAGGGTTGACTATCCTATGGACTTCGAAACTCCTCTTAATCGACTTCCTTCTTCAGTGTCTGTGGATATACTCTCACGAACAGCTCCAACTACTGTATATTGAACTGATGGGGTTTAGTTCCAGGCCAACACCCCTTCATACGACGCCTTCCTCCAAAAATTCCCTCAACAACTGAGAGACCGATTCTTTGCCGCTAAAGGAGACGTCACCCCAGGCAAGTTCAAGCTAGAGGCTGATTTGCAGGAGATGATATGTTTAGCTCCAAAGATAAGAGCCATGCTCCCTGCTGACAACAGCGCAGCGGTCATTAAGGCCAAAGGTGTATGTAAAGCAGCTCTCAAGCTCAACCACGAACACTTCAGGCGTACCTTGAACGAGCTCAGCCAGCTAGCAGTTGAGAACATGACTTTCAAAAAGCAGTACGCCAAACAAGGCAACGGCGGTGTCTACATGCAAACAAGGTATGACCGGAAGACCCTGACAATGTTAGATCGCAAGTCTGTGTGGCTCTCAATGAACGAGTCAGTCCCCCACGGCTACTATAAACCATGTCGCCACTCTTGTAACAACTCAGTGTCATGTCACCAAGAGACCCATGTCTTCTGTGCTATTTGCTCTCGAACAGGGCCAACGCACCAAATGCTTTCAAACAAAATAGATGACATCTCTTTGGGACCCATCCTGTTGCTCAGCAACACCCACCTGTACTGTCTGTATGCAACGAGCTGAAGCCCTCAAACTCTGAAACCACCAAACAAGGCCTTCATATTCACACTTCACACCAATGCGCCTCGCAAGCCAATCAAAGCTGCCGCGGCCTAAGACGCAGAGACCCTTATGATGAACATGGTCAGCTTGTCAAGATGTGGCACAACTGGTGCACTAGTATCCAGTCCCGCTGCTCGCAAGACGGGATCACCTTCCAGCTGTCAAATCTCCGTGTGATCGCTCCGCAAAAGGCATTCATTGCAAAGATCTCAGATCTTCTGAGAACTCACAAAGAGTTCAGTCCAATGAACTATGGCAGCAAATGGAACCTCGAGCACATCATTCCTGTCAGCAGCCTATGGTCAGCACCTCCCACTGCAAAGATTGAGCAGGTCGCATCTATTGACAACCTCGAACTGATCTCTGTCGAGGAGAACAGCAAACTGGGCGGCTGTCAGAGAAAGAAAGGAGCTGAGCTCAAGCTCCAAACTTTCGCTTGTCTGCGGCGCTAGATGGCACCACCACAAAGAAAGATCGCAGAACCTGGGAACAAAGAACAGCGAATCAAAGGAGCTTGATTTCTTCTTCTTTCTTTTTTTTTCCCTCTTTTTCCTATCCTTTATCTGCGCAACGCAATCTACTAGCAACCTTGTTGGAATTGTTCCCAGCTAATCAGTTCGACTTTCCTTCCTCTACCTTCCAGCAAACAAGCAACCTATTCAGGCCGCAAAAAGCTCACCACCTGTGTGTGTGTTCTACTGACTGTACTTGTAGTGTGAAGACCCAAGCTCCAGAAGCTTGGCGTGTTTCTCGTGTCGAGATACTCTACACGCAGAAACACGCCAACATGCCAACAGTTCACTCCCAAGTAGCAATTTGCGTGTTTCTGCGTGTCGAGTACGGCCCATAGCCCATAGAACCCCTACTGTACCCTTTACTTACATGAGAAACACGCCAACGCTCTCTTCCCACTTCTCTTCACAAGAGTTTTATTTTGGTGCGCACTTAGGTCACCCCCACTACTGGCGCACAAATCTTATATTCCGACACCTGTGTTAACCATTGAAGTAAAACCAATGCATACACAGGTGCGCACACCTTGACAAGAACGCCTTTGCAACTTGTTCTCACCTTGCGTTCGCCCTTTTGTGGTAGAACTATTAGCCTTTTTGAAACAGCCAACAAAGCTTTGCAAAACACACTCTTACAAACATGCAAAATAAAAGCGCACAATTTGACCTCACCAAGTTGCTTACTCACCCCAAGTTCTTGCCAACCCCCTTCTCTGCAAACCCTTGAACCAGCAAACAAAGCATTCCAAACCCACTTTGCATGCGGTATTTGTATGCACTCCGAAATGCATGCCCCAATGTAGAAGACCAACAGTTGCCGCACAGACAACTCTGAGCTCATGTAAAGATTCACTCGATCTTCCCCAAAGTGTTATTTCCCCGATCGCACTACGCTGCCAATAGTCTTATATGCTCAACCCCATACTGGGATGGATGTCTCCCTTACTACGCCTTATACTCTTGCGTGATGGCTCTCAGAAGCTTGCAAGGAACAGCCAAATAAGGTTGTGTCCCAGAGTAACCGCTGACGCTACTTCGCTATGTTTTGCCCATGGTGCTCTGGCAGGAGTTGTGACGCGTGGTATGGTTGTAAGGAGAGATCTCAATCAGTATCGTCCATTCACCTCCAGCTTCTGCAAGGACGATTACCCAAGGATTAACTCAAGTCAGAACCAATTAATCAAGAGATATAGGAAGCTCCTGAAGAAGGGCCATGAGTTGACCATTGTCGAGGGGCGAAACTTAGTACGGGACGTGTTAGCCAACGAGAAGCGCCCTCCCGTCAGGTCGGTTCTCGTGACCGAGAAGGAGCTGCAGACCTTGCAGCAAAACATGGAGGAGGGCGGTCAAAACACTACCACCACCTCTGCTAATAAGGCGCTCTGTACTTTCTTAAGTCTCAACGGCCAGAAGAAGTCGGATTTTGAAATCCTCGTCGTCTCAGACAAGGTTATAGCTTCAATCAGCGAGCTTCGATCTCCGCCAGGGATTGTGGCATTGCTACCCACGCCTCAATCAGAGGAGCTGCACAACTTATCTCATCAACATCTAAAGAACGTGCTTGTTCTGGCAGACATAAAGGACCCCAATAATCTGGGCGCAGTTATTCGCGTAGCCGAGGCAAGTGGAGTGACCTCGGTTATAGTCGTAAACGATCGCGATGGATGTCGGCCATTTTTGCCGTCGTCCATTCGTGCATCTATGGGTAGTCTCTTCCGACTTCCCATTTTCTGGGGTCCTGGAGTTACCTCCCAGATGGTTAGCGATGAGCTTACGAATCACAATGTACAGCAGTTCTTATTGGCGACCCGAGGTGGCCAGCCGTTCAATCGAGTACAGTGGCCAAGCTCTACTGCAATATGGGTTACGAATGAGCAAGGCTATTGCCCTCCAGCTGTAAGTGAGTTGCCAAAGATCACAATACCTATGGGTGGAGAGGTGGAGTCCCTAAATGTCGCCATAGCCTGCGCTGTGCTTCTCTACTCAAGAGTCCATGCATAGACGTAATTTATTGCTTACCGGAAACAAGGATACGTGGCTATCAAACCTATCATTGGCATGACGGTTGGCAGCAACGAAGAGACGTGAAGAAGGGACAGCGAAAATAGATAGATATTACGAACTTTCTCTAAACGACTAGTGCTAGGCTAGGTAGCAGTAAGACAAGAGATGCACTTGAATAGTGCACTGCTGAAGGCAAGCGACATCCCCGGGACAGATGACGCAGAAGAACACTATACCAAGAGGTGGTCCTGTCGGACAAGAATCGTCCTGCTACACTGTGCGCCACAAAAGGGAGACGCTCAGTGCCAGCCCCGTAACTAGCCATTGCGATGTCGGGACCGCTGAGGAGCTTCCTGAGCTCTGGCCCAGGTCCTGAGTCGCCACACCTGCATTGGCTGCTACAGGTGTGAAGCCATCCAAGAAAGTTTTCTGGTCTATTCCGCAGCAGGCACTGTTGAGTTCTCTGCAAGTAACCCCACTGGGACGAGTGGGGTTTGCTAGGACTGTCATCACGCCAGCCAGGTTCGGATCGGATTTCACTAGGTCCAGCATCATCTGCTGATCGTCAAAATAGACAAACATATTCGCCGGCATATTCCAGAACTTGACAATGTTAGCGATGTGTACGTTCTTGCCCACGAGTCCGCAGGCATTAGGAGCGACTTGTGTAGGGTTTGCATTATCTTGTGCCAACACCATCCAATCTTTGTTAGCTTGATTCTTCTGTAGGGACATTGCCCACATAAACTTCCCGGCATCTCCATTCAGAGTCTTGGAGCCACAATCTGGAGCTTGGCTAACGAAGCTAACGCCAAAACCCTTCTCAATGCACGTGGTGACGGCCTTCTCGCCATAAGTAGCTTCTTTCAAGGGCAGAGGTTGTGGTGGTAGCTGCCCTATGTACGCGTTGTCAAATGCGCCTTGCACTATGGGGGCATCCGGACAAGGGCCCATCTGAGTGGCCGTCAGGGTACGGTCAATGTCGAAGATGCATACGCCTTTAACAGCCGCCTGTGCATTGATGTTTCCGTAAAAAGTGGTGTACACCAACGCTGCGAGGGTCACGGCATGCTGCTTCATTATGTCTTATATGAAGAGATGTCCTGTGCTGTGGACTCTCAAGACAAGTAGCGGCAATAAGTCGATTGTCCTCAGATGAGACAAAACGCGGAATGACGTCCTGACCCAGCAAAGGCCTTTCAGGCCCAGAAGGTGGAAGTGCGGTCGTCATAGCAAAGCCATAGCTAGGACAGTACAAGGAGAGTGGGACGATTAGGAGACATCCCCAGCTGTCTGAACTGAACTTTCTATGACGATGAGCCCTGCCATAGTAGACTACAGCGGTGCCTGCCTCTTGAGTGTGATTCATTGCAACACCATCATACCATCATCACAGAGCTCACACCACACTTGACACACTGTCGGGAACTGGGACACAAAGAAGATTGATAGGTTTCACGCTGATGAAGCTTTCAATCCAGTGGTAAAGCTGGTAGAGAGCTGCAGGAAACAACCCCAACCCGTCACTTCTTTTCATTCTTTTCTCGGGTCATTGAAGCAAAAGAAGGAGGACTGACAGCTGTGTACCACAAGTGCTGGCGAATACAACTGACAGGCTTCTTGTATTACAAGGACATCCACAAACGTCCTGATCGCCTACATAACATGCATTCTTCAGAATCAGAGGCGGCCAATTACAAACATACACTAATGCCAGATTACTTCTTCTCCCCATTTCGCCCATTTGACGCAGTAGCCCCCTGTGAAAATGTATGAACTAACTCTCAGGACGATAAGCAAAATAGGACTTAGAGAAATATCATCAATGGTCCACCAATCAGCGCTCGCTATCAGTTCTATTATTCTTAGGCCTTCGTCACGTCCCAACCTTCACTTGCCACAACTGCAACCGTTACTGTAGTTCTACAGCCCAAGCAATCAGAAAGCGCCCCAAAGTAAGTCGTACCTGCCTCTGGAGCAAAACGAGTGAAGACTCAGAGACTTGAGACAGTGGAACCAGTTCCTTTATTGTCTGGCCTGTCAGAGTCATTGTCTCGTCAGAGCAAACAACTGTACACTCAGTAAATGCAGGTGAGTGCCACACTCGTTCACACCCCTGTGACTCCCACCACCTAGGGTTTTCTCATCGCTATAGGTGGTTGATGTCGTCCGGTAGCTGCTCTGCAACAAACCAGCGTTAAATCGGTACCTGATAACCTCTATTTCACTATAAGTTGTTCTATGTAGTTTTCTTTAGTTATTTCAAGCTTTACGACGAGTACAACTAATTTGAAAGCGTTTGTGGTGGCGGATTGTCTAGAGCTTACCAAAACCGTCGAAAGGAGGTTGCCGGTTGGCACGCTCTCATCGTGGGAGAACAATCTGTTGATTACAACTCCGGAACCACCTGGTTCAAAAACCTCCTTCCTACTACCTGCTCGACGTGCACTTCTTTCTTTCGGGAGCCCAGATAATATACAGCGGGGTAGGATGCTCACTGTTATGGCCACCGCGACCTCTGATTGTGGTGTGGCGGCGCAAAGTTTGCTCATAGCATCTTCATCCACCGCTTCATAATCTGATGTAATGGAGGCGATGGCATTATTCGTGGAGAGTTCTTTTGATAGCAGGGGAACTAGACTTCTATCGCAAGTAGTACTACATTATTCTCAAGCTGCTTTAGCTGTTTCTTCTGCCTCATAATAGATTGGGAGCAGGTTTGGGAAATAACCTCGTACAATGGGTTAACGGTGGATAATGCTTATGCAGTGAACAATTATTGCTGTACGTGGCGCTTCTCAATTTTATGACCTTTCTCATCATTATTATTAGCGGTAGTTGAACGACGCTGCAAAGATGATGTAGCACATGATCACACTCGCCGACCTCTTCTTGCCTCGTGTTTACAGTTCCATCTTAGCCGCTTAAAAATGGCAGATACCATATGACGGAGGCTGCCATTGGGTTCATTAGCATTATAATGTCAGATAGTGCATAATGCTGCTGATCTTGGCGGGATAAGCATTAATATTGTCGGCTATGAATACAGCCTCTCTGCATTATGCATCCTCCAAGCTCGGAAATGAAATTTCTTTGATGGGCCGACCCAGCTGGAGGAGGCTGGTGACTCTGTGATGAGCGTCGACGAGGTGGTAGGAAGAGGAGGAGCAATAAGCAGCAGCCTCCTTATGCGAGCAGCTTTGGGCAAGGTCAGAAAGAGTGGCACCTATTGTGGAAAACGCACATCGAGCGAGCAGATTGGTGCTTCATTGATTCAGTCTCGCCCAAGTCCACCACCGGAAGGGGCACGATCAGGTATACACATTCATCGTCAAAGAACTGATGGCTGGCTTATTGTGTTTTGTGACTGTTGGTGACCTCCTACGAAGAGACATCCTTCACTCTTCACCCCTCAGCCTATGGTAATCAGAAATGTCACAAACTTTGATATGATCCTCCCGATCACCGTGACAGCGCACAAACTCATTGTACGACTACAATACATTCGGTCCTTGATGGTTTCATTGGAATCTGATGGAGTGAAGGAGGGAGAGAAGGGAAGGGAAGGGCTTTCTTCAGCTTATTTATCATAGTCTGTCATCTCTAATAAGAAAGCCATCCATCAGGCATCATCGGCAAGAAGAGCTTGATAGCAATCTATGCGCTCAATCCTTTCAGAGGCCTTCAGATCTTACCACTAATAGAATTTTAGGGTTCCCGCTTTGAGGCATTTCTTGCAAGCTGGAGAGACTTACTTGGTTCGGTAGGGCGATGATCACATCACTCATGGTGCTTCACTGCCTGACGGAAGTGCCGCATTGACCAGGCCATGGTAAAGGACCTGATTTCATCGCATCATCCCCTGTAGGCCTATCCTCCCCCTCACCCGCAGCAAGAATATTGTCGCCGTCATGCTTCGCAAGTCACTTTCACTTTATGGTCTAGTTCGGCCGCCAAGCAATCTGCTATCCTCCAAGAATGGGCTGCAATACGCTTCAAGTCGTTTCTCGTGGCGTCCTAAGACGAGCAACACCCTGGCGCAGGCAACATTGGATACTATTTATGGCTTGTCTTCTGCCCCTGGCCGGTGCGGAGTTTCTATCATCCGCATTTCTGGTCATGGCTGCACTCAAGTTCTGAACCAGATGACTCGAGCTAATAGGTGGGTTTTGCGGGCCAGCTGACGCGTGATACATACTTCCCAGCGGATCACGGATGAACGAACATGACTCTGTAGGCAGTAATCAATGCATCTAATGACACCAACCCCCATCTTTGTAGCTTCTGACACCAATCCCCATCAATGTCTCGTCTTCCACAGAGTAAACTCTCCTGTGATTCCCCGGAAGGCTATGAAGAGGAAGATCGTGCATCCGGAGACTGAAGAATTGCTTGACGAGGGCCTCATCCTCTACTTTCCAGGGCCACACAGCTTTACAGGAGAAGATGTTCTCGAGCTTCATGTACATGGCAGCCGCGCTGTGATCTCGGAGGTGTTAGCTGCGCTCTCACGGCTACAGGTTGGAAGTCAAATGCATTTGTTCCTCTTTTGGCCTTTCTTCCTTTCAGCGCCGTCACACATTACTCCAGAAGCGATCTCAAACCTTATGGATGTTCTTTACTCTAAAATATAAGGCGCCACACCTTCTTTATAGCCCCTACTGTCCGGTCCTGCATCTGACTTTCCGTGTTATCAGGGAACAAGACCTGCAGAGGCGGGGGAGTTTACCCACCGGGCATTCGACAACGGCAAACTTGGGCTTACTGAGGTGGAGGGATTGGCTGATCTTCTCAATGCGGAAACAGAATCCCAAAGAAAGCAGGCGCTACGGCAGGTTTCCTCGCTACTAGAGTCTTCCTTCTTGAGCTCAGGCAGTGACTGCTCCCTCCGCCGTCTAGCTTTCAGGGGCACTTGGAGTCAAGTATGACAATTGGAGACAGGAAGTGATTCGGTGTCTAGCGCATGTAGAGGCACTGATAGATTTTGGAGAGGATGAGGACGACGTTAGGGACTCAGCATACGACGAGGCGCTAGAAAGGTGAGTATCCGAGTGTTGTGTTAGTGGGTTTGATGTTCTTCTTCAAGCTGGAAATGCCTTATGTCTCTGCATTGACCCACGCCCCAATTATTCTGCGATCCCTAGAGCTAGAAAACTGAAACAGGATATTGATGGCCATCTCAACGACGGTAGAAGAGGAGAAATAATGCGTGATGGATTCAAGTAGGGGACAGCACGGGCCTCCTTACTCCTCAATTCTGGTGCTCTTTACACACTTCATGGCCCACATTGGGCCCTACTGTGCATGGGTGCATCGCCAGCCATCCGCCTTTATATTCTCTTATGGTGTACCTGGTAGCCTAACCCAAACTGACTATCGTCTTTCAAACCTGCTTCTGTCCAATCCCGCCTTACCAACGTAATGCCGCTTGTCCGCAGAATTGCAATTCTAGGTCCTCCCAACGCGGGTAAAAGCTCCCTTCTTAACACGCTTGCCCGCCGTCCGGCCGCCATCGTATCGCCGGTTGCAGGTACCACTAGGGATGTGGTAGAGGTGGCCCTCAACCTGAAGGGCTTCCCGGTGGTCTTATATGACACTGCAGGAATTCGGGAGACAGGATGTGGTAAGGAATTGTTAAGAAGGCTCTCAGTGCGGCTTATTCGGCATTTTCCACTTCATACGTCATGATTTGTGGCTCTCTTTCCTGTTGGGATGCATCTCTCCATCATGTCACAAGCAGCCATATATTTTTTGACCTATCGTTCAGGTCGACGTCGAAAAGATTGAGGCTTTTTTTTACACTTGTCCCCTTGCTTGGCAATCAACCACTAGTCAAATTGTCTCTTGCTGATCTGCTCATCATGACTCTATTTGTACACATCGTTTCAGTGGTGGAGCGCGAAGGAGTCTTACGGGCTCAGGAAACTGGATCAGTGGCAGATCTGAAGGTGTTGGTGATAGACGCTGATGTAAGACCCGCTACCGCCTCACCGTCGACGTTTATTCCTTAGCTCGCTGCCTACTGTACGGCCTACAATCCGTTCCACTCTTTGTTCCGTTTTCTTTCCATGTACTGGAAAGCTACTGTGCGCGTTCCAGCCGTTTATGCCGTGTCTGCGCTATTCAGGAAGCAATGCGCAGGGATGCTCCTATCGAGGCGGCTACCCAGTCTTTCTTAGGACCTTCAACTATATTAGTCTTGAATAAGGCAGATCTCATAAGGCCCGAGAGGGACAGGGTGCAGGAGTGGATTCACAAGAAGATTGAGTCCCATACATCTCTTGCAGGGGTCTGGGTTATCTCCTGTAGCACTGGAGTTGGGCTAGATGGATTCATTGCGGCGCTTGGCGCGGAAGTAGAAAAGCGGTATGGCACCCCGCCCTTGAAGTACGCCGCCCTTACTGCGTCATGTTTCTCAAATCTAGCTTAGGCTCTCAGGCAGCGGGCCCGACGAAATCTATCTTACTCGAGAAAGGCATAGGGTTCATTTACAAAGATGCAGTCAAGCGCTGGGCAGTTTCTTGGAGTACTCGGTAGAGGTAACATTGACGTTTACTATCTAGAGTCTCCCTTGTCCTATCTAGAGTCTCCCTTGCCGTGGTCATACTGCGCCTCGTGTTATCAATTAGGGCTAAAACGCGTCTGCAGGTCGACTTGGCGGCGGAGGAGCTGCGGGCAGCGGTCATGGAGCTGGGAAGAATAACTGGCAGGGTGGATGTAGAAGAGATCCTAGATGTACTTTTTAAAGATTTCTGTATAGGAAAGTAAACACCTCAACGATTAACCTTGAGCTCGTCTGCTTATCCATCTTATCGCGGAGCAACCTGCTGCTCTACTTCTCACTGTGTGCAAATTTTTTCCTTTAGTGTAGGAACTTCTCTTGCTTCTGGGACATTGGCCAGTGCATACTCCTCTTTGTTCTCCTCCTCTTGGTGCATGGGTACCTAAGGGTTTCTAAGGTTTAGTGAAAAGAGTTGTCGCTACTCCCCCGTTTGCTTGTGGTCTGCTACAAGGCCTTTGAAAACGCCTCCGTCAAGCTCCAACAGCACATTTGGTGTGTCAAACTCCACTACCTTGCCCTGATCAAGCACCAGTACCTGGACAGACAAAGAAAAGAGACGAGTGTCAAAATGACCACGACGTGATCTAAGCATGTACCGATGGTGCAAGAAGACAAAGTCATAAAACACTCGAGCGGGCGATAGAGAAGCAAAAGAAAGGTACAAGATCGCGTAGTTATCAAGATGTAGAGAAAGCTAAGAGCTAGACAAAGAAGAGTCAAGAATGAGTATGAACTTGTGCACCTCACCTTATCTGAGTCCATGATGGTGTTGAGACGATGTGCGATGGTGATGCAAGTGCAGTCCTGGAACTCTTCCCTAATAGACCTTTGAATGATGGAATCCGTTTCCACATCTGCAAGAAAGTTGTTAATAGAGATGCCTGACACCCACAGAAAAGCGGAATGACGCCATGCCAGGATGGCCCTACCTATCGAAGCTGTCGCCTCGTCCATTAGAATGACCTTTGACCTTCTTAGCAAAGCTCGGGCGATGGAAACGAGTTGACGTTGACCTACATGTCCACTATAGAGTTAGTCGCACGGCCAAGAGCACTAGAAGAATACGGTCACGGCCAGAGCCAAGGTAGCTTAGAAATGATGGAGAAGCAGAGCACTCACACCGACAATTACTTAACAAGGTAGATCTCGTGAACGAAGCCAAAGACGAGAGATTGACATATTTAGATCTGTGAGCCTGAATACTAAAACCACCTCTTTATCGTACCGACACTAAAGTTGGCTCCTCCTTCAACCACTTCATCGTCCAGATTCCTAATCCTTCCTTTTAGGTGCGCTCGTTCCACTGCTTGCCATACTCGCTCATCGGAGTACAGCGAGAAGGGATCCAGGTTGGAGCGAATTGTTCCCGAAAAGAGCACCGGGTCCTGAGTAAAATGGCAATTGCGTTAGTTTAATATAGCACTTAAAGAGCTGCAGGACCAGTAGAGGTGTTCGGTTCCTCTGATCGTCATAGACGGAAGTCCGTAACATTGAGGTAGGAACCACCTTCTAAGGATGGCGTACAACACCCAGCAGTTGTCTACTTCCTTCTACCACGAAGCTTTCTTTATCCTATCATTTCATGAGCCCTCAGCCGGTCCGTCTAGACCATTCGTGCCCTTTGCTCACCTGAGGGATGATTGACAGCCTAGAGCGGAGGTCGTAAAGCCCAACCTTCCTACAATCCACGCCATCGATAATAATTGTACCTGTCGCAAGGAGAAATCCAGACAGAAATGACGACGATCCGCCAGGGATGAGTTGGAAATGTCTGAAGCGAACGAATATCTTTTCACAAAAAGAATGTAAAAGGAAAGGCGTCAAATCTCCAGCACCTGATTCTATTTCTACCAAGCGCAGTAGGCCCAAGATGAGACTGCTTTTGCCAGCTCCTGTACGGCCTACTACGCCAACCTACAGAGACAATATCAGATATAAGGAGGACCGTAACTTTTCGACTGTTGGGGTCATCCTGAAGGTCATCATGACCATTATTGTCCCTTGTTCATGACCACGGCAGATCTGATCATTTACATACTCCACCGTACCTTTTGTCTGGGCATTAAAGTAAGTGAAATCTCCTTCAAGACAAGCGGCAGATCAGGTCGATAACGCAAGGATACCCTCCGGAATTCAATTTTTCCTGCTCGGATCAGATGTCAGATAACTGTTAGTCGTTCCCACTGTTGAGCTATTTAAGAGACCCCAGTCTTAGGTCTAACGAAGGTCTCATGTATAGAGCTTCATAGATACTTCTCTCTGCTTTGTAACTCACCCTGTTGGGGCCAATCACTGGGAATATGATGCTGCTCAGAGGTAGGAGTGAAGTAAGGGCCTTCCGTCTCCATCTCTGAATACTCCTTGACCCTCTCTACCGCTACCATCCGCGTTTCGAGATCCGAAGCCATCCTTACTGACCAGTTAAGCGTTTGGATGATACCAAGAGCAAACGATATTGACAACCCTGCAGCCCGAAGCAGAGAAGGACAAAGAGTAAGGGGAGGTTGACTTTCATTTGCACGAAAAAGGATGGGCCCAGATAACAAACATCTGACTTGCTTGCGGCAAATTACGAGAGGAAGGTGAAATTTCACCGCATCGCAAAGGATTATAGAAAGTAGGCGAACGTAGATATGCCAGCGAAATCTGCCATCCTAGCACCGAAGGAATTCCTCTCAGGGGTTACCGGCCAGTCCAGCAAAGGTTTCGTTCGACTCCCCATGTTTGAGCACAGGAAGAAGAGCAGACGCCGTGACCACACAAGCTCCCGCGAACTCAAGGCGCATCGCGAGCCAGCAGTTGGTGGAATAGGTCAGGTAGTACGCCTATGCGAGAAGGATTAGCTCTTTCTGCCTGGCCGGACCCTTGACTTGGCCAAGGTTGTCTTTTTGGTTCGCATCCATAGTAAACGGGTCCAATTCACCCCTATTGCTTGATTCCCACTTCATCTCTTCAATCACCACATAGCCCGCAGTGCTTCCCTATCAATTGGCCACATGACAAGACTGTATTCACCACTATTCCTAGTCAAAGTCATGTCGCTCTTTCCTCACACTTCATTCCCCCCAGCAGACAGTAGTGCATCATCACCTTTTGATTGCGGTCAACCAGTTCGCAGTTTTTAAGCTTGAATCGATCCTGGCTAGTATAGGCGCGGATTGTGGAGACTCCCTCGAGAGTCTCGCCAAACAGAGCATAGATGGGCGATCTGTGGGTTACAAAATGGCTTGCCCATCAGACAATGTAACCAAGTCTCGGCGAGAAATAATCTCTGCTCGTCTTACGCTGCAAGTGACTATTTCTTTCAGGTACAACACTCTCTTCCCATGCCCACGACCGATCCTGTTGTGAATGTAGTCTCTTTCAGGTACACTACCCTCTTTCCAAACGCCCGGCCGTTCCTGTCTTTGACTGCCCTCTCATGTCATCTGTCTCAACCGCACCCCCTCGTCCACTGATCTCTTAAGCACCCACTTCTTTTGTTGTTGCTTTATTTCCCTTGAATTCACTGTAATCTTATGCTGGACGTACCTGCTAATGGAGTCCAGTCTCTGGAGGTCCCTGGAGGTCTTAATGTAGTATTGTTGCGCATAGTAGTATAGCATCACTATGGGTACCAAGACTACCAGAAAGAGAGGGCTCACGAGGGAAATCATTAACGTTGTGCCGAAGATCTGGAAGAGACAGCCAAGATATCTGAACGTAGAGACGAGTCCTTTGTCAGAGAGGGCACGCCATACCGCACCAGAACGCTGACAACGTCAAAGCGAACAAGAGGTTCCAAGACCAAGCTCACTCCAGCAATTTCAGCCAACGAATAAAGAGTTTTGAACAATACGGATTCCTTCGAATCATAAGCCAAGTGCAGTGACAACATAACAGTTTGGAATAAATCGCTCAATGGGACATGATAAGAGATAAAAGCACGGGTGGGATGCTAAATCTAAGCCTCGTACGAGTTAATCGTCTGGGGTAACCCTTGATCTATAGTGTACACCTCTTTGCTCATGCGGTTGATGATGCGGCCCAAAGGAGTGGTGTCAAAAAATCGCATGGGAGCGTGTAGGACCCTGCGACGAAGCAGCATAACGTTCCGAAAAGATCAGTTCGAGTTCAAGACGACAATTCGAAGACAGAACAGGTAGTAGGTGAGTTGGTCAGCACTGACTTGCTCAAGAAGAAGAGCAGTCATTGACGAGAAAAAAAAGTGAACAGCATCTGTGCAATGACACTTCACCACAAAGTCTTCCATATACCCATAAGAACCTTAGTTCAACAATTTACCTCCGCGAAGAGAAGAAGCGCCTTACATTCAACCCACAACCAATCTCTTGCCATCGCAAACTCTCGCGGTAGGCAACACTCAAAGGGGGAATGTTCAAGAGATGCCGACCTTACCTATTAAGGATATTCTGAAAGAAGCTCTGGCTAGCCCTGAGGCCCGCGAAGAGGAGGATAATGTACCGAATGAAGAATGCGAGTAGGGTAGCCAGCGACAGGATGAGGTAGACCCGAAGGAAGAACTTGTTAGAGTGTATCCTTGAGTCAGACTGCTCGGACCAATAAGCCAGCCACCAATTGGTTATGAGGGTCATCGCCTGGTCCATCATACAATGCGCAGAGGTAGTGAGCTCTCACAGAGACATGTGCACAATCGGGGCGGAAGGACAAGAAACGTTTTGTGAACAGGTAGGAAAGAGCAGGAATCGCATAGCTAGGAGCAGGTGAGCGACAGTCTGCTTGACGAGAATTTTATAGATCAATATGGAGTCCTGTGTGGTAGCGGAGGGACGCGCGAAAAAAGAAAACGGACAGGCGACGGGTAGAAGAAATCGGACCTGTGCCACAGAAAAGACAAAGAAGATCACTGCACAATACTTGGTTCCTCCAGCAGCCCGAAGATAGGCGGCATAGACCTTCCACTCAACGCTCCCCACGGCCCTCTCCTCGACCGTCATGAGAGTCCCAGTACCTGGAAAGCGAGCGAAGACGCAAGAGATACGGATGGACCCTATTAGTTCTAGGCCTTATAAACATGCTATAGTCCCTAAGTCTTGACGGAAATACACTAGGGTTCCCATTTACCTTGCTTCTTTGGGGTTTTAGGAGCCTCGTCAGTTGCTGTGGATAGCTTCCGGCCTGCGTTAAATGGTTAGCCCGCCATTTGCACTAGCTGTCAGACTGGAAACTACGTACTATTCCGACGGGTCTGACAACCGAGGCAGTTCCCACGACGACGGATCCCAAAATGGTATAGGTGATGTTGATGCGGGCATAACCCATTATGCGGTCCGAAGAGTCGGGTAGAACCAGTTAGAGCCTCAATATAAAGACTTAGAGAGGATAACACAATCCTTACCTTGGTGACAATCGTGATGCCATCTGCAAGAAGGCCAGAGCCATTCAGCTCCTCAGACATCGATGTCACCTCCTGCTTTTGATGAGGTGTCAAAAGCTATTCCATTTACATCCTGCCATTCTGTCTCGGCCATAGCTTACCTCATCACCTTCCTCGTCTTCACTATCGCCTTTCAGACCTGCGGATTCTACTAGTGAAAGGAAAGTTCCTTGTGTCCTTAAGAGGTCCTGATAAGTCCCCCGCTGCACGATGCGGCCTTAATACAAAAAGCGCTCAGAAGTTAATTTGTGCATAGGCATGAAAGTCCGAGCGAAGCGCTTGGAAAGCGGGAAGCGGCAGAGGCAGTGATAAGACTGTCAGAAGCCAGCAAGGGTGAAATACACCCGACCATGGAAAAGACTGGAGACTATAGCTGAGGATCATACCAGCTTTCATGACGAGGATGGAGTCGCAGCGAGGAAGAAAGGAGACGCCATTTGTCACCAGGATCCTCAGCTTCTGGCTGAGAACCCCTAGGATGCATCGGTTCTAGTCAAGAATGCGACGACTATTGTAAGTATAGAGGGATTCCAGCTTCCCTGTTTACTCCATGTGCTTCTTCCCTTCCCTTGCAAGTAGCCTTACCATTATGTGCTTTCCAACATGGGAATCCACGGCAGAGAGAGGATCATCCAACAGATAAATGTCAGCGTCCTAGGTTTGGGCATGGAGCGGAAGCCAGAGGGCACTTAGTTGCACATATACTTCGCCGCGGCTAAATATAGTACGGAAGACAATGGCCTTTCCCATCGATGATAAAGGAAGATGAAGTCTTGCGCTGGTATAAGACTTACAGCGTAAACAGCCCTTGCCAGGCTCACTCGGGTCTTCTGTCCACCACTAAGGTTAATGCCTACGGCTGATATTAGTGCGACATACAAGATTGAGGCAAGCCAAGTGAGGATAGGAAGGAGGCATGAAGCTTATGCCGTTATGGCTTAGATGTGAAGCAGTGATAACGCCTAGCTTGCTAACCTTTTTCCCCAATCTCAGTCATGTCACCCGCCGGTAGGACCTGTAGTAAGTAGGCCAGATCTTTTAGGTAGTTACTACACGCCCGCAAAGCAGACGTCAAGAGCAGGACGTCATGCCATGCAAGACATCCTTCGGCGTTGAGGAGAACCAGAGCAGCCAACGAGATTTGCCGGTAGTCAAAAGGACAAAAAGGATCCAAAAAAGATGCCAGTTCTTACCTTAAGATCTTCCAACAATGCGCATACTTCGAGGGTCTTTTTGTATCGCATTTCTTCGTACGGTAAACCGAAGAGTATGTTGTCTCTCAGAGTCGCATTCATAATGAAAGGCTGCTGGGCGACATAGGCGACCCTGCCACGCACAGCCACCGAGCCCGCTGTGCGACGGATCTCTCCGAGTAAAGAGCACAGCAGGGATGTCTTCCCGCTCCCGACGTGTCCCACGACCGCCACCAGGTCTTTTCCTGCTGCATAAAGATTGATGTCTTGAAGAGCTGTGCTCTTAGGTTCGCTCTGCCATTCCACCCCCAGTTCTGTCTTGACCTCGTCGTCTACCGAATCGTCCCATTCAAAGGAACCTGTAGAATGTTAGGGGCAGTCTATACGCCATACTTATGCTATTTCACAACAGGAATAAACTTTACCCTTTTCGACTTTGACAGCAATGGTTCTGAGGTCTCCCTCTGTTACCGGCACGCGCTCCTCAGCCAAGAGAAAATCCTCTACACGGTCTAAACTGACCTGTAGGAGCGCAAGAGCAGTCAAAGAAAGCACAGGTTCCAAACAGAGAGCAAATAAGGAGATATAAGTGCTGGCAGCTGGTCTATAGATGAGTGGAAAGGAAGAGCGTGACCATCCAAACTTCTGAGTCTAGTGAAATGTACCAATGTCATTGCTCGGAGGAACCACGCAAGGACTTTGAGGGCTAGGGAGAGATTAAATCGCCGTTCAAAAAATAGGAAAATAAGCTGTTCCTCTATACCAACCTTAGCTTCCACGATATTATTAACGACAGTAGGCAACATCATAAGCGGAAACCGAAGCACGTTAAACAGCGCGAGTGAGGTTAGCGCGGTACCAACATCCAAAGTGTGGCCCTATTCACAACGAAACGAAACCGCATGAGGGTTGGAAGCAACTCATACAATCGACAACACCAGAGTACGCGGTACGCACGGAATATGTGTATGCCACAAAGGTCGCAATGGCCACGAGAATAGCTGTGCCATTCCACAGAGTGCCACTAGTCGATTGAACAATAAGGTAGGAAGAGAACTGCTGCAGCTCCCGCTTGCGAATCTCCTGTGCGAAAGGGGTCAATCAGTTCATATAGAGAGAATGGAGTATGTTATAAAAAGAAGCCTAAACGGACCAAAAAGGGCGATTGGAAGATAGATTGATAAGGGCCATACAGAGAGGGTGGAAGAACCGCTGTGGGACCCGCTTATAACCCTATCAGCGCTCAGTTGGGCTTGTTCTCACCATCATTTTCTCTATGAAGTTCTCTTCCCATGCCTGGAACTTGATGACCTTCATTCCAGCAAGAACCTCATTGTTAAGTTTAAGGCGTTCGTCCTTGACTTTCATCAGGTCCTTTTGCTTGTCACGCATCACTCGGGCAACCTTAGTGCTGATTGGAATAAGGATCAAGATAACCGCAATGCCACCCAGACAGGAGGCTCCAACCTAAACGTAACAAGGGTCAGGGTATAGTCAGGGATAGGAAGCCGGAACATTACGATTGTGATGTAAGAAATGGCCAAGAGAAATGTCACTGACAATTTTGAAATGAGTGTTAGCAGGGGAACGTGGAAGAACTTTATTAACAAGAGAAATGTCAGTCTTGCTTGCACCTGCTGCCATAAAAGGACGCATGCGACAATAATCTGGAAGACTGAGTACCACACCGCGTGCAGGTAGGGAGTGAGGTCTTGAAGACGCGTTGCATCAACAGACATCAAGTTGGTAATTTCCCCGGCCGTGCGCTGCTGACGAGCAGCGGTCGAGAGCTGCAAAGACTTCTCATAAACTGTAAGTGTGAGACATGAGAGCAGGGTACGGTGGGGCAGAGGCAGCGAAGGAGGTATTAGCCTGGCAGGGATATGGGAAAGGAAGTTTACAGATGATGAGAGATATAGTGTCTCATTCCCTAGAACAAATTTTTGAAATCGCACCTGATACAATGACACTTGATCTCAACCTCATCCCGGTACGGTAACAGATGTAAAAGTAGTTCCGCAAACAAATTGACTGGATGATGTTACTGCGAGAAGCAATATTGGGAAGAAAGGCGGGTTAGTATAAACGTCGTGCCAGCTGCAGCCCATACGTACAGTCCACCGGTTATAGGGTTGGGATTCCACTCAGCAGAAAGAAATGGGACTGCGGTGTTATCGGGCACTGCCGAAGCAGTTATAGGCACTCATGCGACGTCTACCACAGAAATCTAATATACGCTAAGCAAATCTTGGTGCTAGTAAATCAAATTGGAGGAATTAGATAAGCTTGGGCAGACCTTAAGAAAAGCCCTAACACGCAATATAGTCCGATCTTCATAGGTGCCTCGGGATCCTTGAGAAACGAAATGATCTTCTTCAGGAGTAGTGGCCCCACAAATAGCAAGCAGTCGTGCACAAGCTTTAAGCCAGCCGCCTCAAAGAAAGGACCACCGAATGCGGTGGCCAGAGCCCTGAATAAAGATACCGTCAATGACGTAAGCATGGCCAAGGTACCAAGGGCAGGAGAGGCTGGAGAAAGTAAGAAGAGGTCGAGAGCGGGACGGAGGGACCCGACGAACAGTGAGAGATAGATATACGGTGCTGTGTTTCACAGTTGTTGAAAGCTTCACCACCTGTACACTTTTGGCCTTCCCTTGGTCCTCTCCTTGTTGAAAGCCCTCTCGAAGCTCTGTTTGACATGACTGCTCTCATCTTCAGCGCTGAGATGGTAGAGGTCATCGAAGTCCAGTTGTCGCTAAAAAGGGCGAATGGGGTCGTGGCCAGGCCAAGAGAAGCAGAGATGATCAGGTCACGAAAGGCAGCTTGATCTAGCTAAAGGAGAGACCGAGAGCTCTCTCGAGGCTAACCTGATTTCCTAGGGCTAACAAGGGCTTCAGCCAGTCAAACGTGATCTTCTCCAGCCAGGTGGCATTAGCCTCGTTTCTCCCTGCTGAATTGCAGAGAGCAACAAGGCAAGAACAAGAGCGAGTTCAAGTGCTAGGTCAGACTTTAACCAGTAGGCTCGGGCGCTAGAGTCAGGACGACGCAAAGTGGCCGCACCTCGCAGCCTATGAGCGTCTTCTTCTGCAGATATCAAAGGATTGCGTTCATCACCCTCCTCAGACCTCCACCACCCAAACCATCTCCACGATACCGACCTACATAGCAAGAACACGTGAATGAGCTTCGTCTGGACTTCTTAGAGTAGGAGAGAAAGCATGCTCCTACATTGCGGCTAAATTGGCGTGGAGCCTTCACGCAGAGCTATTTCGTCTGACGGCGCTCAAATTCTCATCTGCCTCTCAGTCGGCAGAGCGTTTGGTAGTTTTAGGCTTTACACCCTCAATGGCTGAACAAGCAGACTAACAAGCGAACTAGCTCAGCGGCAGGCGGTAGCGTTGATAGCGTTGAGAACCGATGCTTCAAAGATAAACGAGGACTGGCAGATGTCTAGCTTTGTACGGGAAGCAAAGAGGGAGGCGTTGCTGCCCAGCGAACATTGCAGAAGCAAGAAGAAGCAGCAGCCCGCGGAGGAGCTTGAGACAGACCGGTGAGGATGATTCCGGGTGCCAATGATTGCCGTTGATGGATTCTTAGGGTCCTTCCTAGCCCACCCACCCGCCAATGTTAGGTATGGCAGCAGGTCAGCCACCCACTCTTATGGTACTGCTCAAGAGAGGAGATGAGAGGAGCTTGGGATCGCAGGATCTCGAAGGGGCAAGCTGCTGATGGCCATGGACGAGCGGGCCTTCCTCCTCTTGGTAACGTCAGCACCAGTTGTCGGGACAGATTCCCTGACTTGTGCTTCAAACCTCTGCCCGGTAAAAGCTTCAAAACCCTTCACGGCTATGGCCTCAGATTCTCGGTTGTTTGGGCTGAAGAATGTGCCTCAGATTCTCGGGTGTTTGGGCTGAGGAATGTGCCACTCTGGCGCCCAGATGCGAATAAGCCTTAGCCCTCATCGTGGCGACCAGGCAACGACGGCTGCTTGTAAAAAGTCGTTCGTAGAAGTATTAATCTACAGCAGAGAGATGCAGGCTTAGCTCTGAGGTGCGCCAAGTGGACCGACAAGACTTCGCCCACGGCCTCTCTTGATGGGGTCTGGTACTGGAAACACGTGGATTATATGGTTCCCTGGCGCGCTATTGTGCAGAAAGAAAGATAGCCGTAAGAAGGAGGATCATACCCAGCAGGTAGTACAGAAGATGATTGTGCGCAATAATCGCTCTATCTTTGTCCTTCAGCCCTCCCTATCTGGCCAGCTGTGCCTCCCAAGTCCTCTCAAAAGTTTGGGCCGCAATCACCTGCATGTGTGACGTTGCCAGAAGACTTGCATTATACGCTCATATGCGCAGTATTCACACGCCTTTCAAACACGTATATCTTTCCTGGAGGACTCCCTGCTGGACAATCTAAGTCACTAAGCGCTCTGTGCAAAGTGCTTAGCTGTGGACGTCGATCGTGGCGCCTCGGCACACAGAGTCCGTTTATAATGTCATCTATGCGGCAATAGCTACCAGCTAACTTTTGCTGGAGCGGTGGTGGCAAATCAGCCATGAGGCTTCGGGAAATTGAAGGCTCCATCTGGCCATAATCCATTGGTATGTGGCTCACTCTGTCTTAGTTACTGCAACATCACAGAAGGGGATTGGGATTGCCAGCTTCATTTACGAGAAAGAAATATATAGCCAGGATTACGAAAGCTCGAGCGGTCCTCATCCTCATGTAACACACAGTCCTAAACGCGCACGCATTGGGTTTGGCATTGACTGTTTCCCAATGGTAAGACAACCAACTCCTCGAACAGACGAGAAAGGGCACTCGGTTCGATGCTGAGACAGTTAGCACTGAGTCAGAGGGCAGCTTTTTGAATAAGAAGATAGGCCACTCGTTTTGTCAACTACTCAGAATTGTACATCTCTGAGCAGCGCGATTCCTCCCTCAGTTGGCGATAGGCCGGGGCATAAGATGTGTTGGCCTTCTCTGCCCTCCTTCAGCTAGGGAGGATCTATAAGCATAAGTTGGAGTGCCCGCATGACAAGCAGTACCCTCTCTCGCGTCTCAGTCCGTAACATCAAAGGCAGAAGTGCCCCCGTGTTGTTGGGGTTGAGTGAGATTCACTCTACTGGTCAGCTCTGTTCCCATCCTCCAAGGACGGGGAGGTTCCTTGCAAAAACTTTGCAGCCATGACGGCCTTTACGTTAGCTCTGTAGGATATCAGCGCGGGGGTATTAGCCTTCCTTATGAAGTAGACAAATTATCACTAGCAAGCGCTCTTACCGAAAGGCAGCTCTGACTTTTGACCTGTGCTCGTGAAGATTAGAGCCAACATGATGTAGAGCTGGCATAGATGCGTCTGAGGCCCTCCCAGTCCTAATGTCGTCTAGCCATGGGTGGCTTAGCAAGCCCTGCGGATTCATTATGTTAACCTAGTCACATTCAAGGAGAAGAAAGTACAGCAGCATGATGGAACCTCTGCAGTAAGGCGATCCGACACTCTGACCACTAGAAGCTTTGAGATGGCATCTTTTGCCTCACAGGACACGTCGTCAAAGTATGGAGAAGGGAAATCGTAGGCTCCTCTTTTAATCTACACAGACGGCGGAAGATTAGGATCATGCAGCAGATGAACGTCAGAAGGCACCCACCTTGTCCATTTCTGCTATTTGGTTCTCGTCATAAAATGGTGGAAAACCACATAGCAGAATATAAGTGATGACCCCAAGGCTCCACATATCACACTCTGGGCCATACTGATATGATGTAGAGAAATCGTGGTTGGCCGGAGCCGTCAGTTGCGCCGATGGAAGATAATATAGCATCAATGTTAATTAATTGATTGGAGACTCAACGAAGGACGAAGAGCCGGTAAACCACAGCTTGAGTAGATACTTACCGCCCCTCGACTAATCACTTCCGGAGCGAAATACCCTGGAGTGCCGCACATCGTGGTCATCTGTCTGGTGCCTCCTACGGAATCTTTGGCGAACCCAAAATCTGCCAACTTCACTGCTGCATCCTCACTTCTATCAGCGTACAGAAGGTTCTCGGGCTGCATCGGCGTGTAGCAAGGTCTTTTGAGACTGACATCTTACACACTGACAATGGCCTTGACGGTAATACCTTAAGGTCCCGATGAGCAATCCCGTTTGCATGAAGGTATTTTAGCGCCTTAGCAACAGAGTAAACAACCTCTTTCGCCTCAGCTTCCGTGTACTGTGCCTTCTCAATGATCCTGTCGAACAACTCGCCGCCCGTCATAAGCTCCATCACGAGGAAGCACTTATCAAACTCATCGAAGACGTCGATCATTTTGACGATGTTAGGATGTTCCAGCTGAAGCACGCAAAGAGAGTGCCATTAGCAGTCGCCTTGTGCGATGGCACTACTCAATGCCAAAGGTCTTACCTTGGAAAGCACACTTATCTCACGGGCCAGGTTGTCAACGTCCTTCTTCTGTAGTTTAGACTTTTTTACCATCTATAAGGCACGACAAAGTCAGTAACGTCCAGCATCTGTTCATCGCACATGACTTGCCTTTACGGCAAATTTCTCATTATCCTTCTTCCTAACACATTCATACACGATCGCGAAATTTCCTGCGTGATGGCGGTTAGGCTTATGCAGCTAATAGGAACTTCCAAGCCTGGGCTTACCATCACCGAGGACCTTCCCGACGGAGTACTCTTTAAAGAAGTCTCGTCGGCCACCATGGGGAACTTGAACGTCAACAGCGGCCATCCTCTCAATGTTGGCTGGCTTCGTACACTGGCCCCTTGTCTTTAAATGGGGTAACGGCCTGGGCTCCTCCTTCGGGAAAGGGTAACTCTGATTTGAAGCTTTCTTACTGTTGGCGTCTGATCCCACCTACTGGCGAGCTCTTCCTGGCGAGCTCTTCATGGGATTGCTCACAAGCAGTTCACAAACCCACAAACCGTCATTTTGACCTCCATCAAAGACATCATACAAAGAGCCAGACAAACGTATCTCTAACCCCTCTGTCTAATTCCCTCAATTAGGAATAGATGTGTTTTCATATCTACTTTGTCTCTGACTCTGGGCATGGCCTCGTTTGCAACCCAGTCTGTCCTCTCTGATCCTCTGATTCACATGTCTCATACAACACAGCACTGTAACAATGCTTGAAAGACCAATGAAGATCATGGTATTCCTCAGAATACTTAGTCTGATTCTAAATGAGGTCTGACTGTGAAACACTACTGTATAAAAAAGTCGTACGTGTACAACTGATGACCGCTGGTGTGGATGATGCGAAGCACCTATACTCTACTCTAGGAATTACTTCGAGGAGCAGTGGTAGAGTGATACCCCATTCCTACATACGTTGCGGATGATGCTAAACAGTTATGATTAGTGGGCAGAAGGTATAGATTGCTACTCTATTCCTACGGAGGACAAGTATACCTCCTCTTCTGCGCTCTTTGTGTACTATTGGTCTAGTAGATCGATGACCATCGCAGAAAAAGAGGTGATGCCATTCAGTTCTGATATGTGTGGTGATGATGATGTGGTGGATAACGATAAGAAAAGAGAACCGCAGTCCACCGATGATAAGTGGTCGCAGATGCCTGAAGTAGTGGGGTAATAAGAAGGAGTCAGGGCGTCTCCTCGCTCCTCCTCAGCAATGGATGAAAGGAGAAGATAGTACTACGGAGAGTGCCACAGCATAGTTATAAGGTACGTGGTGGCAGCGCAACAACTATATCTAACTAAAGATTTGCAACGAAGAAGAAGTCGCGGCAGCTAGCTTGATATATCCCTCTTAGAACACTTAATAAATTGGACCAGAAGATAGACACCAGG
>FLMG01002395.1:28469-55624 GCA_900088475.1 Hyphochytrium catenoides
TGCAATCGCACACTCTGCCTCCTACTGCCGCCTTGACCTATATTCGCAGACGTTTGTGTAGAGCTATCTAGGGTCGTCCTAGCTTAGTTGGCCAGGATAATAGCCGCAGGGAGGGAAATAATCTTGCGTGGTCCGACTGGCTCATGGAGCTACGATTCGTCCTTCGCACCAGACAGCAGGAGAACGGCTAAAAAGGGAATTCGGTTCTTCATATAATAAGGTTGAAAAACCAAATCGTCGTTGACCGATATTTCTAATAAGAGCTTCTACGATGAGAACAACCGCATTCAGATCTTTTCCCTGTGAGTTCACCTCATCAGGTGGATATATAGTCGATGGGCAGGAGGCGGCGTTAAGGGCTGAGGACAACGGTCAGCCACCTTCCTTTGGTCTCTATTATCTCTTCATCTCTGCTACTCCGTATTACTTTTGTTTAGTGCTATTGTACTCCGGTAGTAGTTTGGTGCCCAGCTTTGCTCGCATCTTCACACCAACCCCTAAGTATATGTAACGACTGAAACGACTTGGAAAGCTTCAAACAGAACCTTAGCGAAAGATATTCCAAAGAGTTAATAAAACTATGATTATCTTCGCGATAAGAACTCTGCCTGAAAACTACAAAGGAAATCTAACCTTTCCTTTCTAACATCATCATCACATCATCGTTCTTGAAGTCTCCAGCAGCGCGTGGTGGAGATGTAAACACTTCTTCTTTAAAATGATGGAAGTGCAAGAAGAAGCACGGTGGCAATGTAAAAGGAAGCTGCCCTTACTTTTCGTCCCTGTCCACCCCTGTCTATGGCCCTATTTGCTTTATACTTCGCTGTTGAAGTTGCGGACCTTTCATGTAGATAGCTAGGGAATGATCGTGAACAAATGATGTCACCGGACAATAGATAGAGTTTGGATAGTGTTCAGCGGCAGGAGAAGATGGGAACCGACACAGCAGCAGCTTGTTTCATTTTTGGTCTTTCAGTCCAAATCCAATCCCGATTCGGCTTACCAATCTCAACCATCGTCGGCCGAAGGCCCTTCTTGGACCAGGATGAGCGCTCTCCGTGTCCGATCTCCGCGCAAAAAATCCGCTGGAGACTTCGAGTTAAGGCCACCAAGCCCAACCAAGAAGCTGAAGGAGCTTAAGACCGTGGATATTTCTTCTGGCAAGGGCAAAGGGGAGTTCAGAAACTATGTTAGCAGCAACCGCCAGCAAGTGGTGCAGAACCACTACAAGATGATGAGACAACATCATACAGTGGAGTTTGCCAAGAAGATGGAGAAGAAATACTTCAAGTTCAATCACGCCAGAATGACTATTCGAGAAGCCTTCGACAAACTCGCGGGCTATGTTGACACTTCCGACCCAGACACGGCTGCACCCAATATTGAACATGATCTGCAAACTGCAGAAGCGATCAGGAAAGCTGGTCATCCTGACTGGCTCCAACTTGTGGGTCTGCTCCATGACTTTGGCAAGATTATGTTTCTATGGGGTAGCCGCGAAGACGGACAGCAGGGTACTAATGATGGCGAACAATGGGCGTTGGGAGGTGATACCTGGGTGTTGGGATGTCAGATCCCAGACTGTGTGGTTTTCCCTGAGTTCAACGCGCTAAATCCAGACATGAAGGACTCGCGGTATAATACAAAGTACGGCATCTATAAGCCAAACTGTGGAATGCGAAACCTGATCTATGCCTTTGGGCACGACGAATATATGTACAGAATGTTGGTCCATAACAAGGTTAAGATCCCCCAGGAAGGTCTAGCAATTATCCGCTATCACAGTTGCTATCCATGGCACAAAGGCAACGCTTATGAACATCTGATGGCACCTGGTGATCAAGAGCTAAAGAAATGGGTCCTGGAGTTTAACAAGTTTGACCTCTATACCAAGGCCGACAATCCACCTGATGTGGAGAAGCTCTGGCCCTACTACCAAAAGCTCATTGACAAGTATTGCCCAGGCAAGCTGGACTGGTAGACGTCTTTTTGCACGTAATGTCTTTGCGGGCTGACCGCCTTCTGCTCTGTGTAATATACAACCCAATCAGCACTTTTTTCTCTATATGTGGCGCACTTCTTATCTAAAACATAGCCTGCTTTAAAGACCCATGGAACTATATGTGTGGAATGGATGAGTAGTCTTTTAATCTTTATGGCTCCCATAAGGCGAGACTTGGTAATCTGTAGGGTACAGGTATGAAGCAGAACCGCTGGTTTCTAGGTCTTTGTACATCATGCTGCCGACGATATAGTTGAAACATGGTTCATCAATATAACATGCGTCGGCAATAAATAGCGTTTAGCGTGACTTCCGACTGGTTACAAGCAGCTCGCCTCCTCAGTATCCATGAACCAGCCCCAGCTCTCATCCGCCTCCAGAAGCAGTCGCTTTGGATTTCTGCTTAAGCGCGAAACCGTGTCCAGATCACTAATTGTATTCCACGCTAGCGCCGCAATCTGCCGTTTTATATCCATTTCGCATACCCCAGAGGTGCAATGCTGACAATCGAAATCCCAGGAGCCAAGGTTGAACATACCGCTACCTCTGCTCATGACTCTAGTCATTGGCATAACCTCCGACCGTTCGGGGGGAGGTAAATGGACTTCCGTCTGTGCTGGGCCAGCAGGGCGTGCGTGATTGAACAACTCCTTGCTCGCCTTTTTGACGTCTTCAGCTTCCTTTTGAACTTCTATCTTGCTGAACTCAACAGGCTTCACCTTGACCGCTGCAAGGCCCGAAGCAGGAGAAGGCTGTGGCCCCTCTTTCCCTGAAATGTTGTGCCGCTACTGGGAGACTGAACCTAGTGCAGGTCAGCCCAGGTAATCCACGGATATAAGCGTGTTTCCTTAAGCGGCTGGTCGGGGAAAAGGAGCCTTGAACAGAACTTTTAGTTGTAAGGGCCGCAAGCTTGATACGTGTTCTGCATTTGCGCACTTGCGTTTACAACCTCGCGCCAGCAGCTCAACTTTTGGAAAATTGGATACTGATGGCCAGCAGATGCAACAGGAGGTGTTTCCGAGTGCAGAGAATTTCTCAGCTCAGTGTATGGTCGAATGCAGAGATCTAGCTAGATGGATGTCCAGCAAGATAGGGCAGGGCCTAAGAGGAGTATCCCTTGGTCAATATGGCCATTGAAGGTTGATCACTCTTCCCCGCAACACAGAAGTGGCTGAAACTCTACGACAGATAAACAGTGGTGCGGCCTTGGCCAGTGAAGCAGCAGAACCTCATAATCTATGTAGAAAGCACGCTTTTCTCTCTTCTTCTTCAGCAAGAGAATCGCATGCGAAGGCTGATAGAACTAGGAACTAGAAGTTCTTGAAGGAGAAGCGATGTACCTTTTGCAATGTGAGAGCCAGCCCTGAGGATGGACAAGGCCTTTGGTCACCTAATAAACCTGTCTCTGGGACAGAGCGCGGGCAGCAAGCAGAGAGAGAGAGACAGAAAGAGAGAGAAACAGAGCTTGATAATACAATAGAGATGTGGGAGACAGAGAGGTCAGGGAGCGGGAGACAGAGCAGGTTAACTCGACTTACAGGTAAAGTCAGAACCCTGGAAGTTGAACCTATACAATTGTACGAGTTTCAAAGGGTGGACCGACTCTGGTGAGAACTACCGACAACTCAAAAGGAAGAGACGGAGGTTGAACACGCCAGAAGCTTGTGATGGGCATGGAAGAGAGAGGCCAAGGAGAGAGGGGGAGGGAGGTTCTAGAATCCGAAGAGTAGGGCTTCAGAACGCAGGTTCCAAACCTGTATCCGGGTTAGCCAGATTCCCGAAAGGTCTCTGTTTATAATGATATGCAGGAGTCAGAAATGTTTTCCGGTTAACCAAATGGGCTCAAGTCAGCTGTTGGTCTCTTTTAGCACGATGCTGGCGCGTCATGCTCCTGATTCACCGCAATAGGCACGAAAAAGCGGAGTCTTTGGCAGTGGAGTTAGTGCTAAACTCCGCTAGCCAAGCAAGGAAGGGTTTGGACGATCTAGGCCAGTACCACGGAGAATTATTAGGTAATTATTGTGTTTCCTCGTTAGATTAACATTGCAGCGCGGTAAGTTATCAGGTATGTAAAATACCGGTAGAGGTCGGACCTGCAATTCAGCCTTTTACTAGGGCATCTGACGTGTTGTAGCGAGGGCTTGGATGAGACAGAGTGTCAGGGGAGGAGGAGGGACAAGAGATAAAGTAAGATTGGGTGGAAGATCTGCTGCTGTCTGGTCGGAAGACTTCTCACGCCGCATCTTCAAGCCTGCGAACGATGGAAAGATCTGCGCTCGGACAACTGACCAAAAGGACAAGAAGAGCCGCCAAAGCCAAAGCGCTACGCTGGACCTTATGATTGATGAGCAAGCTGCCTTTCCCCTTCGCCCTTCACCACCTTGTCCCCTGTCTCAGACTGCAAAGGTCAGCTGATTGCTGAGTCCATGGACTAGGGGTGTCGGTGGTCTGGCTCTCTGTTTAGCTGCACATTTATCCTTGGCGAACTCCGTCAGAGATTATGCTCAGGGCCTTCACCTGTGACCGAAGGGTTATTAGGAGGCATCAATCTCCACCTATGACATACTGTGGTGGATCTACTTTGATGGATCTTGTAGAGGTATTTGATGTAAGGGCTCTCGGTTAGCGTCCAGATCAGTCACCACCTCGATTTGGACTTGAGCTTGCGAGGCCCTGTTTCCCAGAAGCCCGTCATGAGTCCCAACAACAGGTCCTCCGTTCAGTGCGGAGTCGATAAATATATGTATCTTTACATCGAAAGCAGAAGCTGATGTGTGTGTTCAGGCAAGTTGCTCCTTACCAGGCGTCGTCATCACTGAAAGTAAAGCTTCAAAGTGCAAAGGTCTTACTCGTACTAGGAAATGGGCCAACACTCTGTCCGATACCAGCTGGTTGAGAGGCGTACAGCTGAAAGATGTGGTTTGCCCATCAGGATCAGCGGATGATGGACGAATGAGTGGAAGGAAGGGGAGATGCGAGTACAAAGTTGACCATCTCTGATACTGACTGATTGAAGAAGAAGGCGTGGCGACATCCAAAAATGTCAGGATCTCATAATCCGAGTTGCGAGGGAGTTCAATGGATCGTTCTCTCCTAAATGGATCAGCCATTCCCTCGGATCTAATAACTGTGGCTGATTTCTGCCCGTCTCTCCATTCCTCTACATAGACAGAATAATAGTCACGCCTTCTCCGGAGATCTTAATGATGTAACTTCTTTCATCACCTGATTCTTGCACCGTCTCAACCAAACGGACATTGCACTTTCTCGGTGACGCCAACTCTCATCAGTAATGCTCCATTGCAAGCAGGAGAATCATTATTTAGTACTGCATTGCAAGCAGGAGAAGTTTTACTAGCATATAACCAAGTTATATCCGTTGGCATGGTAGCTGGAAGAATTGACATCGATGATCTGGTTGGGAGTGTTGTTAGTGAGCATTGGTCGCCTCCTCGTGCTATTCGATAAATTGCCTCCTGCCTCTTGAGGACGGCTTATTCCTGAGCTATCTTTCGCAAACAGAGCATCTCTTGCAGGACGGAGAACTTTGGAAGGAGAAGAAGGGGTTTGCCAATTTGAGGTGTAGCGAGAATCCGCAAGGATGTTGAGATAGGAGTTGTTCTTCTGCTTGAGTTTCATTCTTGGCACCACTTGCGGCTGATCAAGGTCTAGAAATACTGATCTCCAGAGCTTGCTCTTCTAAAGGAACGTTGTGTTAGAGGATAAGTGTGTCACCTCCTCGGGTCTGGAAGTAGTATTCATCCGCAGCCAGCTCTGTAGAGGGTAAGTGAGAACATGTTAGCATCACATAGGGTGGGAAAACTTCCAAATAACGGGCAGCATTAGCTTAAAAATCCTATAGAGAAGACCCAGGCAAGACTTCAAGATACGGTCATGGGTTGGGATATCAGCGAGGTGCCAGACCTGTTGGCCATCTGTCAGGGGCTCTCGCTATCGTCACCGTGCTGAGTTTATCATTTCTGCGAGTGCTGAGGGCGTCATAGTTCGGATGATAATCGCCAGAGACTGCGTCCTGCCGCTCTACTCTGGTCCTTGTCCTACTTTCCGGGCAGTTAACCGGCAAAGAAGAAGGTCGCGGACAAAGCACAGTTAAGGCTGGCAGGAGCCACAGAGGAGAAAGTGCCACAAAGAAAGAAGAGCAGGGATGACAATGTCCATAGCCGACGCAGAACAACTACGAAGGGCGTAAAAGCATGACGATAACGTAGAATAGAGGGACCACAGTTTTGGGGAATAACATCGATGCCGAGGACTGTCCCTAACGCGAATAGCATCTGATAAGGAGGTTAACCTTTTCTGTTCCTTGTCGTAGTCCACAGAGCAAGGTACTCGCCTCACACTGCTGAGGCCCTGCTCGGCATTTGCTACATCATAAAGCGCGCTCTTGTAGCCCTCCTGCATTTCCACTTCGTCCCAAAGTGCCTCTTCTTCCTCCTTCCACCTTACGACGTGACTTAAGGTTACTCGTGGTTGATAATCTCAATATTCAAGAGACCTACCGTGGAGCCGCCTTCTCCATCCAACCTTTCTCCCTCCTCTTGTCCCGGCAAGTCCGCTCACCTGTTCCTCGTCCTTGGGGCTTGGCAGCAAACGGGACTTCAGTGACCGACTCCTTATCCTGCAAGTCCTGTCAGTATTCTAGAACTTTTCTGGCCACTCTTATTTCACGCAGCTTCCGGTTCTGGCTTTGTTCAGCACTAGCATTACCTGCTTTTTATTCTCGGCCGTGTCCCTGCCCTGCATTCTGCCAAGATCGGGGACTCCTCGTACTCGCTGTTCCACGAGCTTGAACGAAGGTTCCAGGAGTACTTCCTCTTTATCCGGTATCTCTGTAACGGAGTCTCCGTTTCTCCAACGAAGCGTACGCGAGAAGGATGGACCTTTGGTCTACCAGCCACGGCCCGGGCTAGGTCAGTTATTAGGAAGTGCTTGGGTACAAGAAGGCAGAGTACCTTTTGTTTATGCAACTGTTCCCCAGAGGTTGTATGATCCGAGAAAGAACTGTCAGGCGTGTTGGAGTCTTCCAGTAACGTATCATGGAGGCCCAACAACGAGAAGGTGTGAGATATGACACTGGGTCTCACAGCGCCAATGGAGGGAGATATCTGCAAAACGTCGCCTTCCCTTTCCTGGCGAAGGAATAGGAAAGAAAGCTTAGTCGTAGCGACCGGACCTGAGATAGACAAAAAGAGCACGGTAACTGGATGGTAATCTATCTTACCGAATCCTTAGACTCTATGGCGGCCGTGAAAGAAACCGGCCGTTGGCCATGAGGTCCAAAGTGTCCATCTCTGCCCGTCCGCTGAAATGCAGGCAACCCGCAGAGCAATGGATGTATAAGATACGGAAGGGCACAGGTGAAGGAAGTCGAACTTTATATGAAGGATGGAGGGCCAGAGCGCGTAAGAAGGCAGAACGGCTCCAGGAAAACCCTTGAAACCCGAAAGGGTAAAGAAACAAAGAATCGAAGGGACATAGGTAGGCATTTCAGAGTTGGTGAGGTTGCCTTTTCCTGCTGCTTTCCCTTTACCTTTCCAAAGCTGTAAGCTGGACCATGGCGGAATTTGGACAATCTCCGGCTTAACATACTAAGGATCTTCCCCCCAAAATAGTAGCCTGGTCCCCTAAGTCTTTTCTTCCTGCCCTCCTCTTCCAGTCGCTTCCAACCTTTTCCTTTCACTCTAGATACTTCCCTGCCTCGCTGCAGTTTCATAGGTTCTACCTGCGGGACCTGTTATCGGAGACCAAAGCAGGAGGAAGGAGGCCTGTTAAGTAGTGTAGACAGACAAAGGGGATGCGAGCTAGAGGCAGCGAGAAAGAGTAAGTGGAAGAACCAAACGGGACGTCAACCTTTGAGGCCAGAAGCCAAGGTTGATGAAAGGAGGTCTCGTAGTAATCCACAGGTAAAGAGGAGTTCCCTTTTGCCCGGCGACGCTCTGCGCTCTTGGCCATTCTACCGTGCGGGTGCGGATAGTAACGGAAGACCTGACAGAGACGGGTGATCAGTCAAGACGCTTTCATACTACATTACAGTCCATCTATCCCTGAAATAAGCGTGGGTCTGTCCTTACCGGCTTTCGACTCCTCCAAAATCTGGCATACAAAGATCCAGCTCCACGATGGTTCTCTGTCTTCCTTGACTGTTGCTGCTGTTCACTCACTAAAGACAAAAGACTGATCAGCCTCACAGCCGAGCATACAGATGCTATATATATATCCTAGAAGGTCCTTTTACTTCCTTGCCCAGTCATCTGATCCCTCCCTATGAAGCTCTTCCCCTGGCACATAGCTGGCATGCTATTCTCTTTCTCTCACCTGCATCGTCTACCCACTGCTGATGTCGTTGGCTCAGTAACCAGTCTCCGGCTCGGACGCCAAGCTTAAGACTAAGCTCTTCATACTTGGAGCTGTCGATGACTTGTCTATGCGTTCGCCGATAATCAGCGGCCAAGGAGTTTATGTGCTCCCTAAACTGTGGGACGCCTGCAACAATTGTCACAAGTTAAGATATATAAAATGGGCAGATGCAACGTCCGGCGGGTGCGAAAAAAAGGTTAAGTGGGATCGCACAGGAGGACCATTAAGATATCTACTCGGTGCTGGTAGAGTGACAAGTCTTTGTTGGCTATCATACCTCTCACCCTGCGTTCCACCGCTCTGTGGCTAACGTGATAGCGCGTTGGGGACGGCAGATCTTGCACCGCCTTCGCCATGGGTCTGGTCTTGCTTTTGGGACGGATGATGACTGACGGCTGCCTTCTGCGCGTTGACAGCAATTCATCTCGCCTCTCGGCTTAGAATATCGCCATATGTACGGTGTTAGCCATAGACATAACAAAAAGGACAACAAGCGCACGTATTACTTGTCTCAGCTCTGACGGCTTCTCCCACAATCCCACTATAATGAGGCAGTGACCGGAAGTTCTTTCCATTTCGGTTGATGGTCTTCTGCAAACAGCGACAGGGTTGCCTACAGCAAGACGAACACGGTGGAATGCGAAGAGCGCTGATCCGCCTACGTATGAGCTTGTCGGCAGCGTAGACGTCATAAGATCCGGGCCCTGCGTTTATAAGCAAGCTTCAGAACAGCTTCTCTTTTCTCTCTTCCTGCCTTAGAGTTCCCAAACAATCTTCAAACTCTATCCGTTCTTTACATGTCCGTTTGCTTGTCTGTGGGAATCTTCGCTATTCTGGCCTTGTAAGCCGCTCTCTGCTGGCCCACAATCCCCCTCTAGCACTTTTGATGTCGGCGATGCGTGGCGGTCTACCATCACTTACCTGTTCTAGAGCGGACTCTGCTAATTTGTCGTTTTTGCTTGTTTCCCTTTATAACAGCGCTGGAAGGTCGCAACCTGGTCCACTTGAAGTTGGGTTGATAATATCCTGGGCCCAAATGTTCCGAGAAATGTTTCTTGGCCTCATGCTGGCGTTTAAGCGCTAGCTGTCGACCATTCTACAGAAAGGCCAGTTGCTCCTCTTAGCTAATGATGGAGAAGTAGAAAGCTCCCTTGAAAGGGTGATAACGCTCTCGGCTGGTCAGAGACGGCGATCGTAAAGCAGCTTACCAGTGCCGTTTGTGGTCGGAATAGGAGTGACTGGGCTCCGGTTCTGTTACTTAGTAATCTATCATTAGCCAATGACGACGTGGTTGAGCTGTGCGCCGAAGCAGGCTCCATTGCTCTGATCATCTCTAAGACTTCCTCCGGAGTCCACCTGCTGCTTCTCTTCCTAGAACCGCTACCTTGCGCCTTAGAATCTGGACTTTTCCAGGATTCTCTCAGCAATCTGTAAAAGGCGAGACGCGCCTCTATAGACCAGGTGTTCTTGTAGGTCTCCAATGAAGGAGGAAAGGGAGTATGACGTGGAAGACAGCCTCCTACAACTCTCCTGCTTGTCACGGTCTTGAGGCTGGTTAGACATTACGTTAAGAACGCCAGTGCTCTCTTGAAGCTGAGCTTACCTCTGGGGCCGACCTCTCTGTCGAACCGAGTGCTACAGGACCTTTCTTCCCTTGTCTCTCACCAAAGACGCTCCGGGGTGCCCTCGAGAAGGTCCCTCGCAGGTGATTGTTGTGTGGAAGTACCTTCCTAGGAGGGGCCTAACGTATGAATCAGCTTCAGTCACAGCTAAAATTCACGCAAGCATCAATGTCCGTACCCTCCTTGCCTGTCTAGGCATCAAGGCAGGTTCTGGACTTCTTTGAAAGGCAGAGGAACTGTGAGTATTTGAGGTACCAAGCGCAGCTGCACAAAATGTGGTGGCATTTAAAGTCTGTGCCACAACCTCAATCAAATCAGTGTGTACATTGGGCTCTTTACGTTCACCCTCTGCCTCTTCGTGACAAGGACAAGGACACTCCATGTGGCAAAGATCAGAGCATATATCACAGCAAAGAAGATCTTTCTGTGCGCCTTCCACGCCTTCAATCGCGCCATTCTCGGCTAATAAGGAGCTGGATCGGCTTTTATGGCTCTTCTTATCATCGGGTTCCAATCTCCACTCGCCCGTAGTGATAGCTTCGGCCTCCTCGAGTTGGTGATGAGTAGCCGCGGATGGTCCATTGTTAGGAGGAGCAACAGGCTGATGACACAGACATTCGCACTTCATCCAACAGGTTGCATCACAAGGACAAGAATCGTCATCTGGTGCGCCACTTGGCAGGCTTGTGCCGTCAGCAGCAAGTAAAGAGTTCGCTGGGATGGTTTCGTTTTCTTTGTCCTTGACGGACTCGGATCGCATTCCACGTTCCTCCGTCTTGTTATCCCTGCAGCTCTGACCTGACTTTCTGTTTCCCCTGGGTCGTTGGGTTAGTCTGGACCCTGCGTGATTCTCCTGCCCGAATCGCGGACTTTCCCAATAAGACCCTGGCCCTGAACCCATTCTTCTCTCCAGCTGCCTGGCAATTCGAAGACTGACACTCTTATGGGCGCCATTTGTTTCTGCATGGCACGATGCTAACCCACCAGGCCCCAGTAGGGGCCCTTGGACCTTTCCATGTAAGTACTGGCCACGTAAATTCAAGGTAAGAGTCCAGCTCGTCAATAGCTGGAAGAGCTACCTACCTTGTAGCTTCTCTCGACATCCAAAGGAGCTGGATTCGTCGTTGATGACACATTCGTGGCTCGATCTCCACGCCGAGCTCGCGAGAAGGAGAAAGCGGGTCCGTCGCCTGTAGATTCCCCTGGTCTTGGTCTTTTCAAAAGCTTTCCTGTCTCCTTCACAGCCTGTGATGTATAGAATTGGGTCAGGCTAGAGATACATCCGGTCAATCGTTGTTGGGAAACCTGTAACTTATCCCTTGTGGTGGAGACTCCAGGCAAGAGGGACCAAAGGCCAGTTATCTCTGCGTCAAGCTGGTCCAAAACGCTTCCAAGTTCCTCGGATACCCGCAGTAGATGATCCGGATCTATCATTTCCAGCGCCACTGGGTGGTCGAAGCCCTAAACTCGCCTGTCTTCCTACTGAATGCTCCAAATGGCTCCTAGCTAGAGCTCCACCAGTTATTCCAAGGACGCTGCCGTGCCTAGCCTCCGAGGCAGGCTCTTGCGCATGGACCAAAAGTGACTCTCTAAAAGATTGTCTGGACCTGACAGCAGAGACTTGGCTCAGAAAAGAACAGGGCAGCGGGTGAGGCTCTCTAGTGCCTGGCCCCACGCGGCTTCACAGCGTATGAAGGGAAGTGTCTCAAGCTTTATAGAGAAGTCCACTAACTAATCCATCCATCAGAACCCACCTTTCCCTTCGGACGTAACGTTTCGGCAGGATCAGGAGCCGCTAACGGACAGAAGCTGCGTCCTTTCGTCCTTTCCTCTGTCCGAAATGCCACTGATCACGTCATCACCATCATCATAAGAAGAGGGATCACTTACTCCTACTAGTCTGTTGCTTCTTATCATGATGAGCACGACGGGTCGAATGCTCGCTCTCAGAGATAGAGCAGCAGATCTGGTCGCGCGGCACTATCTCCTCTTCTTATTACTTCAATCAACAGGTACGCCATTGATGCTGAGACGGCTACCTTCTTGTGGCTGAGAACACTGTTAACAACAACGGAGAGATGCAACACTGTTCGCCGGAAGAATGAGTGATGACCAGAGGCTATTTTTGTCACTGCGTGCTGCAGAGCAGAGCATATGAAGATAGACGGCGCACTGACTGACGGAGGTTTATGGATGACGACGAGTAGGTTGTTGGCAGTCTAAGCCAAGGAAACACGGGCAAACCGAAGTGCCATATGATGGGGCCTAAGCTGCGTCTTTTGAATGTTGGTTGCCTGAAGGGGGCAACAGGGGGCAGAAGGGAGCCTCTCTCGCTTCCGGAAGTACATGACCTTCGGTCGATTACAGCCTCTTCTGGGCACTCTAAAACAGAGTAGCACATGCCCCTTATCCTACCCGCCTGTGTAGATAAGATAATGAAGAAGGATGGAGGCAGGAAAGTGTAGTTCTAGATGACGTAAGTTAGGTACGGGACATTGGGAGAGCTGACACATCTATCAGTCCAATTTGATGACTAAACGGTTTAGCAGGCCCCGATGGAGCTACCTGCATTCTAAGCAGTCTTATACGAGGCAAAGTCGCTTTATCCAGATTTGCCGTAGCTGCCAACAGAGCGACTTAAAGGATGTATCAGTGATCTTCATAAGAGCTCCTTCATCATGCGTAACTGGTCAAGCCGCCTAATGAATATTAGCACTGCTTTTAAACAAGTTCAGCTAACGAGGAACTACTTCGTAATGATTGGCGTACTATCGTGCATGTGTTCCCGCCCACCCTGTCTTCTTGTGTTATCTATCCAAGTTCGGTAAGTGTAGACACCTCACATTGGTAAGACTCAGTTCGTGCTTTGACTGATCCTTTGCTTGGCGATAGTAGGTGCTAGAGCATCAACCTTCATAGGCCTGACACAGCCCTTCTAGCCGTAGAAAATGCCATCGTTCATTGTATAATGTTAATAAGAGAGGCAGATAATACTACTCCTCTCTATTAAAGGCCTTTCAACAACACCTCGTGCTCTTGGCCAACAACACCTCTCCACGATAATGAAGCCTACAGATCATGGGACGTCAAGGAGGAACTGACCCACTGTGCTCCACTGGTAGCAGACGATGGTCAAGCCCTAGTTCATCCCTCGACGCATAGGCATCTTCATCTGTTTTGCAGTCTGCCTGTCTGGAAGGGAGAGGTATGATCGAATGTGAAGAGTGAGTGTACTTAATGGCTAAAGAGCTGGCTCTCTCTCTTCTCCCACTCTGACGGACAAATAACCGACCGCGTTTGCTGATGGTTGGACAGAGATCTCAGGGCAGACACAACAAACCCAAACAGCAGGGCAGAAGAGTGTGTAAGCGTCACAACTCGAGGAGAAAGAGCTTGAAGAGATATTGTGATAATAAGTAAATCTGAGGCATATGCTAATAGTATGCCAAACGCCGGACAGGTAGAGTGAGTTGAGACATGGCCTGACGACAAACGTGGCTGTTTGTTGGGACGTTAGTGACCGGGTTTGAAATCCACATTTCTTGCCCTGTGGTCAATTCACAGCCGGGACGACCCTAGAGGAGGCAAAGAACTAAGGCTACAAAGTAAGCGGCAAATTTTACAAATTGGATAATGTGAATTATCTCCCGAAATGAATCTGTTGGCCTCCATTTTTCACAAATGGCGTTGTGAATGTAAGGACTGACGATGCGGGTTTTAGAAGCCAGATAAATAAGTGTGAAGAGAGGCAGACTGCGAGAGAGAGAAAGAGAGAGAGGTGAGAAACCGCAGCCAGAGAAACAGAAGGGGAGAGAAACAGACAGAGTTGTAGAGAGAGTGGAAGGGAGAGAGAGAGAGAGAGATGAGAGAGAGAGGACATTCAGGTTCCCACAGATCAAACTGGACCTTCAAAAAAGCATTCGACTGCTTGTAATCTTCTGCTGCTCACATCTCGCTCGCGGTCACGCGCGCACCAGCTTGGCGAGAAAACTCAGATCAGGAAATTGATTGCTCTGTTACCGACGCCGACGTAACCGCACTGTTTCGCTCCCTCGGCTTCTGAGGGTCCACCATCATCGCGAGGCGGCGTGTAGAGCTGAGTTGAGGTCACGCAGCTTTAGACGTTCATACATGACGCTCCAGGCAGTGCAGCGTATATTTTGACTCTCTCTGCTTCTATATGTCTGATGGCTGCAGCTAGGAAAGCAACCAGGTAGAATGTTTATAGCTGAACGGCGAACCGCCAACCTGGCAATGGACAATCCCTATCGTGAGCGGAGCTTTCCATCCAATCATTATCCTGGCACGAAAAGTCCTAACAGTTACCATGATCAAGAACAAGATGACGCTCTGACTGGAGGGAAGAATGGTTCCATGTCCAGAAGACCGAAGACTCATCCCTGCACCTTCGAGGGATGCGGGAAGAGTTTTGACTCCAAATGGGCCCTCGTCCGGTACGGATAGAACTATGAAGTGTCTCGGACTCGATATGTGACATCGACTGTCTTCTCCAACTTACGTTAGGCATGTTAGAACTCATACTGGAGAGAAGCCATTTCCATGTGAGCATCCTGGCTGCACCAAGTCGTTCGCAGAGAAATCAGCTATGACAAGGTAAAACCTCTGTACTCCGAGTCTCAAGGGTGCGTTCAACTGACCTCTGGCGGTGCAACAGACATCTGCAGACGCACTCGTCTGCTAAGCCGTACAAATGTCATTATGAGGGATGTGGTAAGAGCTTCAAGGGGAAAGAGTACCTAGGTAAGCTGTTACCTTGGCGAGGATATAACGCTCAGTGCCCCATTGACGGAGATGTTGCTGCAGAATTTCACCTCAAGATTCACGCTGAGGGCAATCCATACGCCTGTCCACACCCCAGTTGTGCTAAGACGTTCTGCAGCCCTAAGAGTCTGAAAAAGCACATTCGCCTCTGGCACAATCCTGGCGGCAAGAGTACTTCAGTGTATGTTGTTTGGCCTTCTTAGTGCTGTCATCCTGGAAGGTTCTGTGTCATTTCATGCGATCGCTTCTTGCTAGATACGGACCGAGAAGCTTTACCTCTGTTAGTGCAGCCAATGTTACCCTAACTTTTCATCTAACCGATCCTCTCGATAGTGAGCAGCAGCTCCGCGAGCGCATTATCAAGATGACCAATAGAAATAAAGAGAAGCAGCAGAAGGCTGATGCGCTAGTGAAGGCGCTGACCATCCAAATCAAGCAGCTAAAGAAAGAAGTGGGAGCACTGAAGAGGCGACTTGGAGAGTAAGTCTTATTGCATATTATGCTTTTAGAGTAGAAGTTCTGGCAAGGAAGGCACCCCAGAGCGGGGATTTGGAACATATGTGTCGGAGAGGAATACCATGAGGTTGAATGCGTAGGAGGGTGGGAGCATGTTGATATGGTCGGTGTATTATTGAGGCCACTTTGTAATGGGAGGAGCAAAACGATCCTTCTTGAAGACACTCAGGACATTATCCCTCACGAACAGGCCCTACGAATCTGAAGAGGAAGAGGAGGACCTCGAGGGCAACACACCGACGCAACCGGTACCATTCTACACCACCTATACCTCTCAGGTCCCTGAGCGCAATGGCGAAGTCCCAGAAGTAACAACGAAGAAGCAAGCCACTGACGAGGAAGAGGACGACGAGGAGGATTTTGATGACGAAGACGATGAAGAGGACGACGAGGAGGGAGAGGAGGATATGGAAGAAGAAGAGGATGAAACGGATGCTGTCTCTAAGCCCGCTAAACGAAGTCGTCGCAGCTAAGGAGGCATGGTCCTCAGATTTAGCTTATTCCAGTCTGCAGCTACAGAACGATCTGTGCCTGTTCTAAGTTATATGCCATTGATTTATTTCTTACACCCACTCGTAGCCCCTTTACGCCTTATAAATAACGGGTGGCGGATGAATGAATAGATGAATAGTGTATGGCAAACACGCCATGGCTATGCGTAGAATTGGGGCCGGGAGACTAGAGATCTACCAAGCAAAGACTTCAATCGCTGGAAACAGATAGACGAGTGCTTCATGTCTGCTTCTTCGCCCAATCACCAAACATTAGTTCGTAGTCTTCAACCTGTCTCTGATCAAGCTATTCAGTATGAGGGAACGGGCTTTGAGACTCTAGCCTACAGGTTCTGTACCTGCAGCCTCTTATTCTCCTCAAGCAAGCGTAGAAACTCACTGGCTTGATTATCTGTCTGTCTCTTGACAGCGCTGAAGTATAGAAGGGTTAGAGTACCTCAGTATCAATAAGGGTAGGTACAGGAAGATTGAAGTTGAACGCTCGAAGAGAGTAGAAAGCACCAAGGATAATAGAGGTAAGAAAGGAAGAGCTGAGAATGTAGTCACACTGAACCTGATCTCCACATCGTGCCGTCGGACTTCATCCTGCGCCCCGACCAAGCTCAGCTCCAAGCCTTTAGAAAAAGCTTCTGCTGCGGCTTTATACTGTAAGACAAAAGGCGCCGGTTAGCATCCGCCCTTGGACTCAGTTGTCCATGAACGTACCCTGCCGAGTGCATACAAAGCCTTTCCTTTCCGAGAGTAACCCTTAGCCCATCCTGGGTCTTGTCCTATGGCTCTCTCTGCGTCTTCAAGTGCTGCCTTCCACTTGCCTATGGCCGCAAATGCGGCCTGGATTAATAGGGTTGGACGTAGTTGTGCCATTCTGATGAGTTGATTGTTGAGAGTTTGAAGCTACAGTGACCTCACCGATCTATTACTAAATAACACTGCAGACGGCTCATGGTCAATGCCAGCTGAATAGAGCTCAATCGCGAGCTCAAAGTTCCGGTCCTTGAAAGCTGCGTTACCGCTGCCACGTGCCAGAAATCGGCGACCATTAGCCTCCAACTCACTCGCTCTGTTGGACTATCGGTGCTAATCTTACCTCTCCTTCCACTTTGAGTTGTCTTGGCTTGCAGGCTTGAAGCTGCCTTCAGGGATGCTTCTATTGCTTGTTTGCGGAGCAGAACCAGATAACTCCGCAGATAACCCCGAGTCGGACGACTGAGCTTCCGACGACCCGAACAGCCAATTCATGAGCTATATTAAATCGATTTTTAGGAAGACCGAAACCTAACGACGACGAAGCCACCTAGATGCGGCCTAGTGCTAAAGAGATCAAAGGTGCCTACGAGGGCGGCGGGCCTCGGCAAGAGGCCAAGTTTTCAATCCCGATCCCGTCCTCCCACCGCATCCCAGCACGCAGATATATCCTGCTCACAGTGCAGCAATGGGAAAGCACACCCAATCTTCAAATGGCTTGCAAGTAGGGAGTGTCGACGCTCTTGATGGTGGGCAGACGGGAGGAGAAGCGAACAGAAGGGCAAGCGTCATCTGCTCTACCCGCAGTTCTCCACGGTGATGTGAGTGATGAAGTGACGATGAAGGTCTGAAAGTTCAGACTTACTCCTACGATAACTGACCAGCTCTCCCCCAGGAGCTGGAATGCCAATCCTAATCTTTCAGTGGTTTGGTCTCTGTCTGTACCTGGAGCTGTAGTTCTACCACTATACCAGCCTGCCAGGCTGCCAGGCTGAGCTTCCTCAGGCCATGGACGGACTCTTTCATCGGATCATTCACTCACACGCTAACAGGCCGTCAATTCTGAAGCTTTGCCTGTACTGCCCGTGCTAGGTGATGCAGACGTAACTGTGGCCTAGAGCATTAGAGTGAACTAGACAAGGGAACAGAATTGGAAGACTGTCTCAAGCGTTAAGTGACAGCCACTCATAGACTTCTTGCGGGCCCTTGACGCTCAGCTGAAGTGTCAGCATCTGGGACGCTTGCCTCTTAACCGGAGCCATGACAGGGGCCCCCGAATATCAAGATGAATGGGAGGAATTTGAAGCTAGAGCCAAGGCGCTTTTCCTAGAATCACCGAAGACCACCCGCGTTCTTCAGAAGTATAAGCACAAGGCAGGCCAACTTAAGGTCAAAGTGACCAATGATGTCATTGTAAGGACGAGTAGACATACCAATTAGCTTTGTTCGTGATTAGTGGTTTGGGCTGCTGCCACCAATCGCTTTGTGATCTCTGTGTCCTTATACTCTCTGCACTTGACAGGTGTTGTCGCTCTGACATCTTTGGCTGGCAGGTTTTGAGTTGAGATCTCTCAGCCGCTCATTGCTAATGGTATACACTGCATTTAGGTACTGAAGTTCAAAACCGACGACGTAGCAGATCTCAGGAAGCTAGAAAGGTTAAATGCTTGGATATTTAGCACGATATGCGGAGAAGAGCCGATGGCAGTTGAGTCCGAAGGTAAGATATGACTTTTCCTTGCAGACGGTTAGGCAGCGTACAATCCGGAAGAGAGCGAGTGGGTTCTTTTGGCCGAATAGGCCACACAACAGCTCGATGAAGGGGTAAAGAAGACGTCTACTGTGAAGTTTAACCTGGAGCTCCAGGTACAGCCCCAGCGCAGGACAGTTTGCCGGACAAGAAGAAGAAGAAGAAGCGCAAGAAGTGATCACATTAGGCTTTGGACGAGCAAGTGCTAAGCCACTGGCCTACTAGTGGCAATTCTACAGAGCAAATGTACATAGCGTTACTTGACGGAGCAGCTGGCACCTGCCCTAAAAGCTAAATATACAGTTGGTTTACTAGCGCTCCGTCGATGGGGTGGCTTCATAAGAACTCAGTAATCCTCACTGGCCGACGAACGGCATTGGTAAAGCCCTCTTGGAATTTGTAGCGGACGTGCAAGTTTCTGCCGCACAGGATGAGTCTAAAACTGATCTTTCCAAGAAAGTCAAGATACACTTACTCAGCTTTCTGAATTGCAGGACGGGTTCCAAAGCTGAAGCCTTGCTTCCTCGGTTGCCGATCCTCTTGGTTATCTTCTTCGAGTGCCGGTGTGCATACGCGCCCTGCTTTCCCCTTGTCAGTTCATAGGTTCCTGACCCTTTCTAAACTTTTGCCGTACCTGAGGCATCAGAGGCTACTCCATTAGCTTCTTTTTCCTGCAGGGAGGATGATAAGTTGCCTGTATTCTGTTGGTGGCACGGATGGGCAGTTTACCGTCTTTCGCAGCCGCTCAAGAGTTGCTTCATGGGTTATAAGCTGTAGTAATGACGGAGGAAGTTGTTGACGAGTTCGCACTTCGGCCTCGCCCACCGTGAAATTCGCAAGTTGATCTATGCCACTAAAGCAACATGGGATCAGGGCCACATTGCACCCCGACACAGTTCAGGCGACTTACGGTTCGAGAACAAAGGTATTGCCTCCACGTGACGAGTCGAATCGCGCCGTATAAGACAACCCATGGAAGGCCATAACTGCCGCCAACCGCTTCAAGATCTTAGGAGGGAATGTTTGGTCAGTAAAGGCTCTCACTTGAGCTGTCCAAGGATATAGGCACCTGTTTTTCCATCTCATTCATAACCGTGATGTTCACATTGCGGATGTGAGGGCTGATGATAAATAATAGATACGCAATGAAGTCTTCGACCATTGGCTGGAGTTGCCGTTTCCCGGAGTGGATGGCCAGCAGTCCATCAAGGAAGGTCCAGACAATGTTTGATGCGCTAATACGATTGAAATGAGCCTGTACAAGAGTTATGGCGCAACGATGAGTGATACCAGCACTCAGGCGTCCACCGAGCAAGCTTACCTCTGAAATTTTCCTGGGAAACTCTATTTTGGGCCTGCTGTCGGACCTGCAATTAAAGTGCACTCCAACTATTGTCGGAGGAACGTACTGGAGCATGTGCCACTTGGAGAGGTTAGGTTAGCCACAATCACTTTTGCCGGGTGGTAAAAGGGCGCCCACCTGCTGCAAAGCGTTCGCTCTTGTTAGGCACTGGTCAGCGAAGATCATCCAGTCGAGTGACGATGCTGTCTTCGTTCTACAATACATATCGTAAGTCTGCCGTCTAGGTCATGCAAAGACAGTAGGGCGCAGGCTTACAATGAAGGGTCCGTGTAGCGGATGCGCAGGAAGCTCTCGTGGACTCCCTCAAGGAGCTTATTTTGATCTCCAAATCCACCTATCATCTGGTATAGTCTGCCTATCTGGGCCTGCTCGCGGCTAGAGACTGACGCCATCTTCTGCTGCATCGTCGGTAATCGCTCTACTTGACGCGCTTTCTGTAAGGTTCGAAGTTACGGGATTAGGCCATGCTTCGCTCACGCGCAATGTGCTAACTATTTACCTGGAATACAGCCGACCAGGTCTCAAACAGTCCCTTCGCTTGATCCTTCTGACCTCCCTGCAGACATGTTCAAATGGGCAACAGTAGCACGATCATCGACGGCACACAGCACTCACCCCGATATCGTCTGTAGAGATAATCTTCTCAGCATTGTAGGTGCTTTTCAGGAATTGTAGAGAGTTGAGACAAAAACGAATATCATTTTCTGCTGTGGAGCACAATAGAGACAGCGCGTTCTGCCTAATCAAAAGCTTTTCTAGCTTACAAATGACCTGTTGTCATAGGGTAGTTAGCGTCTTCCCAGAGAAAGCTCATGATGTATGATAGCTCTAACCTTCAGTCGCTGGATCAACCGCTGGGGATTTGTTGGTTTGAAGACCACAATTTTGGCAATCTTTCGAAGCGGCCGTAACACTGGCGAGTATTGGTCATTGCAGATGCAGACTATGGGCCGCGTCAGAGGGTGCACTGCTCGCTTGCGTTTGGATCTAGCTCGAATGGGAATGAGTCGAGCTCGCTCGGTCTAACATGTATACAAGTGACAAAGTACCCTTTGCTGTCCTCACTATCTTCAACTTCCTTCACATTCTTCGACGTTGTTGCGGACGCCATCTCAACAAGCATAGACAGAGCGTTTTTCCCTTCGCCTCCGTTCATTGCCCCGTCAATCTATCACCAACTCATTAGTCACAGTGATAGTGTCAGCCCACCGGCATCCATACCTCATCCAGAATGATCAGATTTGGCCTCTTCTCGCCATAGACACTACGCATTTCCATGGCGTTGATGACCTAAGGAAGATCATTTCAGAGCCCTGCGACGCTATACCCGATCAAGAAATTGTCTTCCTCTTACCCTAGTCCTGAGGACCGTTGCAGACCTATCATCACTAGCATTGACTTCAACCGGGCAGTAACCGGCCTGCCTTGCACACACGTGTGCTAGGGTCGTCTTACCTAGCCCTGGGGGCCCACATATTAGCAGGATCTGTAGAAGAGATAAGGCGAGAACGTCAGGAAGATCCGCATCTTGGCAACACTCTTGGAATGTTGCACCTTTTGCTCTGGCCGTCCGTCTCCTGAAACAGCTGATGCTGGTTTCGACCCAAAGGGATTGCCATTCAGTGCCTGGAAGACGTTGGTCCCGAACACCGAGCTGTCCCAGCCCTTAATCCATTTAAGCACCTTTCAATTGACCGTTAGACAATCACTTGAGATTCCAGCGAATATTTGAATGGCTACCTCTCGATTTGTGGCTTCATCGCTGATGAGATCAGTAAATCTTACAGGGGCATACTTGTCGACCCACAAGACCCCTGAACATATAGAGCTCTTGACAGGTGATAGGGCCTTCTCGTCCTCGACAGTTGTTGCCTTGGTTGTCTCATCCTGGTGCCTCTCCATTCTATCAAGATCACGTTGTACGTTGGCCATCAGTTTCTTATCTCTTTCCTGTCCGCAAGTTAGCATGATCAACGGAGAAGATTACGAGACACGACTGGCGCACCTCTTCCACTTTTCGCAGCATATCTCTAATCGGGACCTTCAGAAGCCCTTGCTTTCCGGACCGTCCCAATGCCTCTGCAGGAGCTTCTTGGGAGCTCTCAGGTTTCGAAAAGCGTACGAAAAACCTCTCTCCTTCGGTCAACGTGATGTCCATGGTTTCTCCATCCATAGGGGGTCTTGATAGTAGGTATAGGTGAGAGTCCGATAGGATCGCCGGGACGCTACTCCGAGGAGACGTCCCTCTTCCAGAAGACATGTCTTCTCGTGCCCTCTTATAGGCCGATGGGTTCTTGAGTGGGCTAGAGGCCGGCCTTCGGAGGCGCTTGTTCTCTTTACCTAATAGCGCCTCCACCTCATCTTCATCGAAGTCAGAGGCATCAGAGTCTCGAGAAGCATCTAACGCTTGAGATTTGTGTTGGGAGTTGTGGCTTGTCCCGAGTGGCGCTGCTGTCTGATTGTGCGATAATTGCTCGCGCAGGGAGGGCGTCGTGGGCTTTTGGACAGATGAGTCCTGCTGAGAGGTACATGAAGAGTTAGTGCTTGGGGCTAGCCACCGTCCCAGCCTTTCGGTCTTACCTGGACCAGGCCCTGAGAGTCAGAGGCATTGAAATCGAGTCTGCGAGGCTCTTTAATAGGCTCTTTCCAGGATGCGTCCTTCTGCTCACCCATCAACTCATTTTCTGCCTCCAGGTCTGCTTGGTATTCCAACTCCCACTCATCAAACTCCTCGACAATGTTGCCCTCATCGTCCACAATAGCCGCCATGTTGCTGTGTCCCCCAGCGTCAAACCGATCAGCCTTGATGGGGCAGATGAAAGCTACCAGATCTAGCGCCCATACCCGAGAGACTGCGCTTGATCATTGCCGAACAGTGCCGAATCTCCTCCATAAGATGATCGCTCATGAAGGCGTGAGAGCTCTGGCTTGGACTGCTTCCTGGCGCTGCTGCCCGTTGGAACTCCCGCCAAAACTTCTTTCTGTCACTTTGTACTCGCGGGAATCCCTGTTTAGAATCCGAGCCATACTGATCTAGAATGTGAGGCGGTGTTGGATGCGCTGCGGCGCTGTGTAAGAAAGGCAAAGCCAAAAGTGTTGAAGAGTCTGTCCTCTAACATGACAGGAGCTCTGACTGTAGACAGAGATTTTCGAGACAGAAAGCTCCATAAAGCTTGCTAATCGGGTGATAGTCTGACAGCCAGACCTGAAGTCCGGGAACAGAGACGTAACTGGAGACTTTTGGCAGCAGTGGGTCCTCCTTATGGGGACTAACTGATTGGAGGAAGAAAGCGGAGCGGCCCTACAACGTACAACCTATCGATAGACTAGCCGCTGTATGCAAAGTCCCTTTGGGAAGCTGTGCCCAAGATGTGGAAGTTCGTGAAGGAGAAAGGGCAGGAGCTCATTACACAGAATGAAATCACGGCAAAGTATGAGTTGCCGGAGGAGAGCTCCTGTTCGGGTGGCCATGAGTATCTATGGAAGATCTATCCAGCCAAGGATAAGAAGACAAATCAAGAAGTGTCTATCTGGATGTTTGAGCTAGCGGAGCTAAATAAGGTAGCCAAAGAGAATCGCGACAAGCTGAAGGATATTCTGCACAAAGAGATGAACACCTTGAAGGTGTTGCGGCACCCTCATATCCTTAAGATTGTCGAAGTGTTTGAAGAGAACAGGAAGTTTCTCGCTTTCGCAACGGAGAGAGTCTTCTGTTCGCTGGGCAACGCCAACAAGAACTATCATAACATTGCTAATGTTAGCCCGGAGCTACGGAACACAAATTTGTCAGAGTTTGAAGTCACAAGTGGTCTGATGCAGATAGGAGAGGCGCTAGGCTTTCTTCACAAGGATGCCCGGCGCGTCCACGCCAACTTGTCACCAGAGTGCATCTTTTTGACGGAGAAAGGAGTTTGGAAGATAGGAGGGCTAGGCTTTAGCCAACAGGTGGAGCTGGGTCAGACAGTGCGGTCGGAATGGTTCAATGAGACTCATTCGCAGAGCATCCAGCGGCCGATCTATACCGTGGAGCCCAACCTTTGTTACGCTGCTCCTGAAGTGGCAGGAGGTCAACGGATGTACGGGTCCCCCGCTGATATGTTCTCTCTCGGTCTACTGACTTACGAGTTTTTGAGGGGACCGTCGGCAGGAGGACAGACTGCCCCGCTTCTAGACGTTAGAGACGGCAACCCCATGACGCATCAGTATAAAATTTCAACCCTCCACCCATTGAATTTTCCGCCGTCAATCCCTCCGCTGGTACACAATACACTGCGCTCTTGTCTGCAACTCGGAGCTGGGGACCGATGCGATGCTAGGGGCTACCTGCAGTCGCCCTTCTTTGACAGCGGACCTATCCAGACTCTACGGCAGATACAAACTTTAATTGAACTGGACGTGGGTCGTCAAGCGCAGTATCTTGCTAGCCTTCCACCACTATTGGACCCTTTTCCTCCCCGTATTCTTCGTGACATGATTCTGCCCGCATTCACAAGCCTAACGACCAACATCGCCCTTACCCCTTTCCTCCTTCCGCCTATTTTCAAGATCGTTGAGAAGATCTCAAAGGAAGAGGTAACGTCTCAAGTCGTTCCTTTCCTGGCACCCCTCCTGAGCATTACGGACCCGCCGCAGACAATGCTAATCTTTGTACAAAACCTCAAAATCTTGTTGGAAAAAGCCGATAAGCCATTCATTCGGGATCACGTAGTTCCTATGCTGATCCGCGCTCTGGATAGTAACATTGTGGAGATTCAGGACATGGTGCTGAAGCAACTTACCCTAGTGGCAGATCTCTTCGAGTACCACGTCCTCAAGAACAACATACAGCCACGGGTGCAGAACCTTATTCTTCAGACAACGGTGCTCTCGGTTAGGGTCAACTCGCTTATCAGCATGGCCAAGATGCATCATCTCTTTGATAAGACAGCGTTGGCAGAGGGACTGTTGCCGACGTTGAACCGCGTTCTGGAAGTCGATCGCACTCCTGCCGTCTGTATGTGTGTTGTGGGCTGCTATGATGCAGTCGGCAAAACTCTGGGTCCAGAATACATGGCCAAAAGCATAATCCCCGCACTTACGCCACTCTTGTGGGAGAAGAAGCTAAACGGCCAGCAGTTTGACATTGTGATAACAAAAATCCAGGCGATGCTCCAGGATGTCGTGAAAGAGAGGGAGAGACAGCTTATGGAAAGTAATGCTGTGGCGGGACAGACGCAGCAGTTGGAGCAGGTTACTGGTATCTCCTCAGTGCTTAAAACCTCACCTGTCGGCACTACGCTCTCCCCCATCTCTCAGCCAGCGGATATGTTTGCACCAAAGATTGGAGGCGGAGTTTCAGCTGCAGGGGACGAGAGGCCAGCGCCTTATAGAGACTCCGATTTCTATGGCCGAAGCGGGCCAGGCGTACCTGAGAGCTCCACCGAAACCAGGCGCTACGAAGACGATCCGTTTTACCTCAAGCGTGGACCGGAATACACTGAGAAGGACAAGCAGGAGAAGGAACGAGGAGGCGTCAAAACGAAGAACTGGAAAAGTAAGCGCAAAAGTGGAAAGAAAGATGGCACGGACAGTGTCGACCTTCTGAGCATGCAGTCTGCCGCCACTGCTGGAGGTTCCTTGCTGGACAGCAATTCCATGTTCAATCAGCTTTCCCTCGCTGGCCAAACAACTGCTCCTCCTCCGCCCATTCCAATCAGCACGATGCCTACGTCCAGTAGTGTGGGTCCAGTACCGTCCTTCTCTAGCGCCGATGCGTTCAACAGTTCCGGAAGTAGAAATAGTTTCAGCGGTATACCTTCAGTTGGCACATCCTCAACCCCATCGGGACCTATTCCGAGTTTCAATCAGAGCCAAGGCCTAAGCTCAGTAAATCCACTAATGGGTTCGCTTTCTAGCGCCACTGGGATGGCTAGTAGCGGTCTATCTGCTGGAAGCATGCCCGGTAGTTTTGGGGGTACGTCATTAGGCAGCAACTCAATGAACGGTATGGGCCGCAATCTTATGCCTGGCCATGCCATGAGCGGTATGAGCATGGGTAGCAGCATTGGAAGCTCAGGTATGGGTGGTATCGGCGTAGGGTCAGGTGCCATGGGGACGGCTAGCATGTTTAATGGCATGAACCTCTCGCAGCCGTCGGGGGGAGTCAGCCCAGCCGGACCTTACGGTAGTAGTAGTCAGGGCCTCACTGGGATTGGTGTATCACCAGGAGGAGGAATGGCACAGAGCTCAATGGGAATGCAGCGCAACTCTTTCTCCTCTCAACCTTATGGCGGCGGCGGGATGGGCCAGCCCTTGGGTACGTTTCATCCAAACCAACCCGCACCAGGGCAGTTCAATCAGTTTACCCAGCATCAGTTTCCACCTACAACCACCACGAAGGGAGATTTCAGCGCCTTTGATGGCTTATAAAGATAATAATGATAGCATTCAAGCCCATGATGCCATCTAAGTTCTTTACGAAGACCCTTGCCTATTCACCTCTCCCCTGGTGTGATAATTGGTATTGTTTATTCCTCTCTTATAATCCAGACAACTGTCTGGCTAGGTCTCTGAGGGCTTTTTCTGGCCTTCTGTATGGATGTGTTCCCCTAGCTTCACTATTTGTCCGGCTTTTAGGGTGATGGCCAATTCTGCTATGGCCTTATTCAACGCCTCTCGCTCTAGCTTCCGCAGGTTTTTGTGGCTCATCTGCTGAATTGCTTCCTCGTACGCTAGCTTGCTGTCGGGCTCCAATTCAATAAATGCGGCTTCCGGATACTGAGCCCTGAGGGCGGGACTCCCTTAGAAACATGGCTGTAGAGCACCATTGTAATAAGATCAGATGTTAGTACCTGATAGCTTGTTCGATCTCTTTCACTTCTCGTTCAACGAGCCGTGTGACGTCCTCCGCATACCTGTACAGTATAGGTTGATTGTCATATCTGAGGAAGTCATGAAGAAATGCAACCGCATGGGCTCAACTCACCATGCCAGAAGAAGTGGTAAGTCCTTCTTGAGATCTTGTGAGGCGCTAAAGACAGGCTCATAACTGCAGATGTTCATTTGCTCATAAATCAACCATTGTCTCATCACGCAGAACTTCTCCCTAAGTACCTTTGAAGAAGTTTAGCTGCCAAATAAGTGCCGTCAAAGTCTACTTCTGCCTATCGGGATGATGAGCTTTAGATATATGAACTTCGGTTCTCGGATTCGTAGCCGCACCTTGAAACTGAAGGCAGAAGGGCCTACCCATTGGGACTGGACGTCATACACGTTCTCAAGCGAAGGCCAGGATTTCAAAATCTTCCTGATCCCAGCTTCAATCTCTGAAGAAAGGGGAAACGATGAGAACTGAGATAATGGCCAAAGACGCCATGTGACTGTCATTGACCTGGATCCACTGATTGTCCTAGAAGGTACTTCTTGTTCATGACCACGAGGTTGACTGCCACATAGCCCAGCAAACCGCCAATGGATATACTGGCTAGACTGTCCCAGATTGGATTGC
>FLMG01002416.1:1211-31639 GCA_900088475.1 Hyphochytrium catenoides
CGCAGCCACCATGTCGAAGGAGAGTTTAAACGAGAAAGACTTCCGCAGATTCTACCCAAGAGTTGCCGATGAGCACTTTGAGAACAATATGAAGGTCGTCAAGAAGATGAAAGAGCTGGCAGAAGCAAAGAAGGTCAAGCCGGGACAGATAGCGCTTGCTTGGGTACAGCACAAGGGCAAAGATGTGGTACCAATCCCAGGCACGAAGAGAGTCAAGTACTTAGAAGAGAACGTGGCCGCTTATTTTATCAAGCTGAGTGCTGAAGAGATTCAAGAGCTGGATGATTTGTCAAGCACTCTCGGTGGAGACCGTTACCCAGCAGCTTTTATGGGCGCCACATTTCAGCATGTCAAGAACCTTTAATAGGATCCTTTAACCAACCAACCTTTTCTGGCAGAAGGAAAGATAACATAGCACGAGGTTCTATAGACAATAAGCATGCCCGAGAGCGAACCTGCCTGGCAGAGGTCGGCCGGGTCCTCTCAATTGTCAGCTCCTTATTACTCTATAATTGAATGAACGATTAGTCTAGGGTTCTGTTGGATGTCTCGCTCACTGTGTTGTTCATAAACAACCAATCCCTAGGTTAGAAAGCCTCACAACTCAACCTGTTGGGACGGAAAGCGAAAGGGCATCATGTCCGGGGAGAGAGAGAGAGACCTTGATCTGGGGAGGAGAGACAGTGGCGTAGGAAGCAAGAAGGGCGTTCTCTCAAGGAAGCAGCAGGTGGGAGCAGGGAGAGTGAGCAGCATCAGCCCAAACTTACAGATACATGGAGGCAATGATTCAGAGAAGAGGGGAGAGACTCAAGACTCATAGAAGAGAACGCAGAGTCCGCGAGACAGAGTGAGCTAGAGGTATGACGGTTATTATAGCTGCAAACGGCAGTATGCGTCAATCAAACGAACAGCAATAACACGTACACGGACGGACCCAATGTTGGGCTTTGGTTCTGCACGTTTAGTCTTACAATCTCTTTTGAGTGCTTTTCAGCGGCTCTAGCCCTAGGATCTGAGACTGGTCGCCGCCATTTGTGTGAATCCCCCAGATTCCTAGGGCCACCGGAGCCGATTTGTGCCCTATGAACCGCCAGCCGCCCTCCTCTGATTACTACCGAAGGCCTCATACCTCTCCACCGCTGTTCAAGCTCCATAGTAACTCTACGTGTCAGGAGCTTTTGGCAGGCTCTGTCTGCCGCATCAGGAGCTTTATCGAGACTGCGATATCAGGAGCGGCAAGCAGAGCTGCAAGCAGACACGAAGCACTAGAGAGCCCCGGACTTCGGGCGTTCCTTCCTCCCGCTGACGCGGCTCTGTAGGCTCTCATTGCTCTTGCTCGGCCTTGCTTCCTAGTGGCCGCTGTAAGGAAGTGCCTCAAGAGGTCACGGGCATTCTTAGTCTGCGGGTAAGGCTTACGGACCCTTATAGTTGCAGTGTAGCCTCCATCACCATGTTCCAGTGGGTGGGAGAGAAGTTAAATGTCAAGAACTTGGGGGAGATCCTGGCGCCGTCGCTCTCTCCCGAGCAAGAGCTTCACAAGGCCCTTGAAGATGGGCTTTTAGATAAGGCACAATTGCTGGTTGAAGAGAGAGGCGTTGATCATAACGCACTCAGTAATGCCGGCAATATTCCAATGCATACTGCGGCGTATTATGGCCGCGATAGCTTCATTGATTATCTCCTCATGCGAGGTGTAGACGTCAACGCTAGAGGTGCTAGAGAGAACACGCCAATGCACTACGCCGCCGCGCAGGGCAAGTTTCAGACCGTGAAGCTGCTCGTTAGTCGGGGCGGCAATCCAGCGCTAAAGAATGACTCAGGAAGAACACCATATGACGTAGCGGTAGGGGACAACCTACGGCAGTACCTTTTACCTCTGCAATTTCAAAGAGAAGATCCAGCCGAGGCGGCCAGAGTCCTGGGCACCTTAGCGTCCATGGGCATCACGCCCACTAGAGAGATATCTTCTGGCCCTGTGGCTCCCCCTCCAGTTATCCCTCCTCCTCCTGCGGGAGGCTATCCAGGCATGCATCAGTCAACGTCTCCTCTCTCTGGACCCCCAGGCATGGTTATTCCGCCGCCACCACCTGCGGGCGTACCGTATGCGCCGCAAATGGCGGGAATGAACTCGGCAGGCAAGCGCTTGGATCCTAAGATCTTCCGCCCGATCAAGGCGGACGGTTTTGGGACAACTGTCGGCAATCCTGAGCTTTCGGCCAAGTATGGCAATCAAAACATCGTCAAAGAGGTCGCTCCTCCTCCTCCAATGATGGGACCACCAGGGGCTACTTCGCCCCCCCATGCGGCAGTCCCAGTGCCTCAGTCCGCCCCTACCCTTCCCGTTGCAGCTCCTCAATATCCTACCTTTGCGGCACCAGGGGCAAACCCTTACGCCAGAGGCCGATACACAACCTATGATCCACATACGAACTCTGGTCAAGCATTCGTACCCACTGTACAAGCGCACGGGGGAGACCAGCAGTCTCCATCTCTCCCTCAGCCACCAATGGTGGCTCGACCTAATGTGCAGATTTTCAACCCCATTCAGGGCCAAGGAGGAGCGCTCTCTCAAGTCAACACTCCGTCCCATCCCGCACCTGTGCAGGTCACTCCTCCGGGATCTCAGGGCTCTCAGGGCTCGGTGAAGGGATTTGCTCCCCCTCCAGTACTTCCCCAACAAGCCATACCAGGACCTCCAGGACCTTTTGCGACGCCTCCTCCTCGGCCTGTATCATCTCACGCTCCAGTCGCATCNTTAGCGGAAAGATAAGACCATAGTGATAGGGGAGAGATCAGAGAAAGAGACCTAGACAATCAGCATCAATTTACAGCGGAGGTTCGGCGTTCTACCTCTTTTTCTATCGACAGAAATTGGTGAGTAACTATCAGTGAGAAGACGCTGACAGTCTCTTTAGAATCGTCCATGGGTCGTAGCTTTGTGAACTCTTAGAATGGCAAAGAGGATAAAACGTTTACTGAGCTTAATCACGTTGTAGAAAGGACAAGCAGAAGACCCAAAGGAAGTCATGGTGCTATCAGAGAGTGGAGGATGCTATAAGATCATTAAGAATGTCCTCCAAGTGCTCGGCATAGCGCTGGCCACTGGGTGACTGTAAGTGGTCTGAAGAAGAAGGAAGATACTAGAGCTGTCTATGGTGTGATAGGGCGAAGAGAGACGCATGATTAGTTCAGGAGAAATTTGTCATTAGCTATTTGCATAATGAGCGTACCACGTTTTAGGTGGCGCTCTAACAAGTCATCTGGGCCATAATTACCGCGGGATCACTCGCCTCAGGCTCATAATGTGGGCCACGGTGGTCTCATAAAGTCGCTGAGCCCCATTAAAATAGGGCAATTGCAACCAAAGGAGTATAGCAAGCTTCGTATGGTACCAAAGAGGAAGCCATCCGAAGACAGACGACAAGCGGTCATGGAAGTATTCAAAGACGAAGAGAACAACGAAAAATCTTAACCACCGTTCGACGATGGGCAGCAACACGCCACTGCTCGCAGGGGAGGTTACTTCTCCTCCTTTAGATGGACTTTTCTTCTTCTCCTCAGTCTGAGGTCCACCGAGAAGGATGCCGTTCTTCTGGACAATGTTGAGCACTTTCATAGCCGAGTATGCCGGTATGCAGTAAGCAACAAGGAGTGTCCCGAGGTAGGTTAGGAACGAAGGAGTGAAAAAGAAGAAAAAACCAAGGAGAAGGTATCCGCTGTGCGCCAGCAAATCACTCAGCATATCCCTTCTTTCCTTTGTGAGAACGCCCATCGTCACAAGCATGTTCAGCAGGAAATTACTCTGCTGGCTGTCCACGGTTGGCACTGCGACTGTGACATGCCTGTGAGGAAGTAAGACTGCCGTCAGAGAGACTGCGGTTAAGCGAGTCAGGGGCGGGACGACGCGTCAAACAAAGTAAAAGACTGCTTCTTCGGTGTGTCAGAAGGGATGAAAATTGATGGGAACAAGTGCTTAAGGGTATAAAAGCATGGGGGGAATACGGAAATGTGGTGAGCACGGGCGGGGGATAAAACAGCTTACGCAGAGCCAAGATGTATAGTGAGGCAAAGGCCGAATAGGAGCGAGTAGATGGAGAGGTGAGTAGGCTATCCACCACTTTCGCAGCAGGATCTTCCACACGTCGCTATTACCTGTTAACAATGGGCACAAGGATCCTATAGATCACGGTACTTCCTTCTACGCCTGGGAACTGAAGCCAGAAGAAAAGTACAGCCCACAGAGGTCCTGTGCCTTGTAAGGACGGCTGCAGCCGGCTTGGAACGAAGACCAGAAGCGTCTCCATAGCTCTACCGACAGCGCAAAAGACAGCAAGAACCACCCAATACTGCAGACAAAGCGGGAGGCTCCGTAGTGCTCGTTGATACTCTCTCTGTTGCTTCGACTGCACGTGTCGTTTAGACTTCATGCTCTCTTCTGCCTTGGCACCAGCTCCTGTCTTTTCCGTATTTGTCTGCTCTTCGTCCTCTTCCACCTCCCGCTCTTTTTCCTCCTCTTTCTCTCCTAGGCGACCTTCTTGCTCCCGTATAGCGTTGAGCGTAAGGACAGAGCGAACTAACGGGTAGTAGAAGCCCGGAATGTACACGATCAAGCTGTCAGGGCTAATGCCATAGAGCACAGCCGGGAGAAAGTACAGCGAAGCAACTATGGGAATAAAGAAGAGGACGTGAGGGAGAGCCGCAGCAGCCACTCTTGACTTCTCTCTTACACTCTGGGACACCCGAAGATACCTTCTCCTGATATTCTGCCGAACTTGCCGAACTCTGGTCCTCAACCTTCCTATGTATCCCTGACGCCTAATGAACTCTATCAGCCCTAAACCACCAGCACAGGCTGCGAGAACCTTCGGGTCTTGCTCCATGAGGAATGACCAAAGAGCCTCTGAAAGGTACCGGACATGTGGAAAGCAGGCTTTTGACGTCGTGACCACTGCCATCATAATGGGTCGCAGAATCAGCATCCATAGCGTGGTCAGAGCTCGTACTAGGGCTAAGAGAAGGACAAGCACTTCGAGTATAGCCTGCCCTATCTCTGTCCAGTCTGTCTTACTAATGAAGTCGGGAAGGCTCTCTCTTACTTTGGCATCCACGGTCAATGTCGGCGTCACTCTCGCGATGAGAAACTTCAGATATCTCTTTATACAGCAACGGCGGGCGATAGAGAAGGGCGATGAACAGAAGGTCAGAGACGACAGAGCGAAAGAAGAGAAAGAAATATCAGAGCCCTTACCATCATTCGAGGCTCGACATCGTCATAGTAGATTGGAGCGGGCATGAAGTTCGGATCTTCGCTTTCAATGGTGACCGGCTCCGAGTCCTCGGCTAGGTTGACGTTCTCTTCCAAACGTAGTGGAAGATCTCCGTCTGCGTCTGCATGAAGCTCCATTCTGTGCTGTTGCACATCCAAGGCATCTGGGGCATGGACGGAGCCGCAGACTGCTGACCTATCACTCCCGGGACCATCAGAAATGGAGGGAGACGCAGCTGCACAGCTGGTGCTTGAAATATCCTCCAAATCGTTCAGCGAAAGACCTGGGGCTATGGGCAGACAGGGGATGACGCACAGTAGCAAAGCCACACTATTCTTCCTCCAAATCATCTTGTTTGCCGCTATATTTCGTTCTCGGCACTTTACGGCGCTGCCCATGCTACATATCCATGCGCCACCCTTAACTTACAATAAACACATAGCAACGCTCAGTCTGCGCAGGCGGCCTAGCTCACCAGTATAGGATAGGCTCCATCATTTGCAGCAGATCGGATGCGGAGAGCGACCCGTAAACTTCCGACGACCTAAGGCAGAGTATCCTCTGATAGCCCGCCTCACTGAATCCACCTCGCAGAGCTACTAGTCTCAACTGAGCAACCTGAGCTTCAGCGATGGCTCTCATAGGAGCTCGGTCTCCAAGAGCTGCATCTCCAGGTACAGAACGATCTCCCAGACATCTGGAAAAGCGTTCAAGAGATTCACAGCAACCGGCACCAAAGGAACCACTCTATCACGAATAACAAACGGCCTATCAGGGATAACGATAGGAGAATGCCCAACCAGATTACCCTAATAGGTTACTAGGGTCCCTGTTTAGCTCTTTGAACATAATCAAGTTCTTGTGGAACTCGATGCCGTTCCGAAGGATACTGGGTATCCACCCATACTACCCATGAGGCGGAACGATCAAGAGTTTTTTTGCTTGCGATTCTTCCTTTCCCATCAGCAGCAAGCAACTCGGCCCTGTCAGCGCCGCCAGAGCTCCGGCTGAAGAGAGATCACTCGCTGCATTCTCGAGCTTTGCTGCGCCCATTGCAAGGCTCCCATCATAGTTACTCTCTTTACCGTCTCTTTAACCTACGTTCGGGAATCTCTGGGCCTAGTCATTCTGTGTGATCGCCTCTCTTCTTTCTTAACTGACACCCTGTTTTCTGGTCAAGAGGCTCCTTGAGTCGCTGCGGCACCAAGAAAGATGAATTTCATAGAGGAGCAGGCCAATAAATATCCTGAGCTCTCTGAAGATTATTCACAGATTGGAGACCTTTTTAATAGAAAGTAAGTCAGCTTTAGCTCACCAATCCTCCGTCAGTGCCTTAGCTTTCCTGCCAACACAGGCTATACCACCAGTTATCGGAGAAGCTTGATGCCTTCGTCAACAACCCTAACAACAGTCGCGATGAGAACTTCATTGACGTAAGTGCTGTCAAATATATGTAGAGCTTCTGAGCTCTCTCCCGATCAGAAGCTGACGCTCTTTCCTTGAACGTATCAGCTTTATATACACTTCGTCCGACCTATTGAGGCCAAACTGAATCAGCTTCGGCTAGTGCAGCTGGTAGCCCTGATATCCCGACAGTACAAAGGTAAGTACAGAGCATCACCCTACCTTAGCATCATTGAGCTAGCTCTTTCCGTCTCTGGGACGCTTCTATAAGCTGCTAAGGAATGCATTCATCGACCACATAAATCAGATCCACTCAAGGCAGTTAAGCTTCTGGAGACACTGGCAGAGAAGGAGCAGCGGCTCGGTGTTGAGGTATCACACTTTCTCTAGATCAAACCAGCTCCCATTCTCTTCTCCGTCTTCCTACTCCTTGCATTGCATCGTCGACCTATCTCCTACGATGACTAACGTTGGACCCATCCGTTTGCGATACCGTCCCATCTAGGCTCACCTAGTATGCCTGATGGAGATTGGGCGCTACAAGGTTACACTTGGACAGACTGATGACGTGAAGACCCTGTTGGAGGAGAAGAGGCCAATTGTAGAGGGCTTGACAGGCGCTGAGCCTGTGGTGCACGCTTCATTCTATGGCCTGGCTGCCACCTACTTCAAGGTCAGACGTCGGCTTAGATCTGAAGTTTCGGGAGGGAAGAGGGTTTCAGGTTGATGGGGTGAAGGTGTAAGGATGACGTGATACTACCCAGACTGAGAATTAGACGATAGAGTGAAGGAGAAAAGGTCACCCAGTGCTTGTAGAGAGAAGCTTGGCATGGGGAGGCTAGATCAGGTCTCTGACTTTCTGCTCTATGTCCTCCACACTCTTTCTATCTACAGATGCTGGGTCCAGCTGACGCGTTCTATAAGAATGCGCTCATGTTCTTGGCCTACACGGACTATGATCAACTGACTGCAGCTGCCAAATTTGAACTGGCTACGGACATCTCCCTTGCTGCCTTGAGCGGAGAAGGTGTTTTCAACTTTGGAGAAGTAGTGAGTAGACGCTTACCTCCTGTGTGCAATGTTCAGTGCGACCGAAGCCTAACCAGGCTTACATTTTTGCCTCTAGCTGGCCACACCCATTCTTAAGGCATTAGAGGGCACTCCCAATCAATGGCTGTCGCAGCTCATGCATGCCTTCAATCGAGGAGACATTGACGCCTTCAACACGATAGTAGGCACACACGCTAAAGAGATCCAGGCACAGGTGAGAGAGAACGTGCCACCAGTTGAAATACGTCTGTTTGGCCTTAGTTTGCGTTGACTTTTGACTAGCCTTGGACTACGATCCTAAGCTTCTTTCTCCGTTTATTAAGCACTAACAAGGTATGCGACCTCATTTATCTCTTTCTCTTTCTATGTGCCTCGACCTTAGCCCTCCCTGGTTGCGAAGGAGGACTACATCAAGCAGAAGATTACTTTGCTTGCGTTGATGGAGCTAGTCTTCCATAAGCCTGCGCACCAGCGGAATATCCCCTTCGCAGAGATTGCTGAGGCTATTCGCTTACCCCTTGAACAAGTAAGGGACGGCTAGGTGTTTATTGCAGATGGAGGTTGGCTCTGTCTGACCTAGAGCTAGCCTTTGACTGGAGTAACACGCGCTCTTCTAAAGTTATATGCGCTTTTGTTCACTGCACACCTATCACTGAGAACGCCAAATGTTTCTGCCTATTGGTCGGTGAGCTCACCTTTAGCATTGTTGGTTGCAGGTCGAATGGGTGGTCATGCGAGCGATGTCATTGAAGCTGATCAAGGGTACTATTGACCAGGTGGAGCAGATGGTCCAGGTGACTTATGTGCAGGTCCGTACCGCGACGAGTTTTAATCTAAGAATAGCGGCTTATAGAGAACTAACTGTTTGCCTCCCGAATGTCTCTATCTCTCTTGTCCCCTCGCTCTTATCTTCTTGTCTACTTCGTCGTCCCCACCTCTTCCTCTTCTACACTTTCTGCCGCAGCCCCGAGTGCTGGATAACTCGCAGATTCAAGAGCTGACAGGCCGTCTGCAGGGCTGGGGAAAGAATGTCCAAGACTCTCTTCTATTCATCGAAGAACAGACTCCGGAGCTGTTCTAAGCTAGCGTCTCTCTTTAAGCCACACAAATAAAGATCTATCGCCCTTTCTCTTCTACACGAGCCGGAATGCGTTTAGAGTATGACCCGCGAGAGACTGCGAGAGGAGACGTTCGAAAGATTGGCGCGCACTGTGCGGATGCTGAAAGGGTACACAGAGAGCGAGCGCCACCATTGTGCATGTGAAAGTTAAGGACGGGTAGCCCCATGGATCCCGTTCGTGGGATAATAGACATGTTGCCCTCGCTGAAGTCTTGGCAACGACTGATAGCGGCTGAGGAAGAGTGGGCTCCAGCCAAGGAGAGACTGTCGCTGAGTGGTAGTAGACCATTGCTGTGCTACGTCCTGGGACGGTTCTGTCTCTCTTCACTCTTCTCTTTCCTCTTCCGTCGTCTCTCCAAGATCTGCGTGGCAGAAAGCGTCCGCCTTGTCTTCACTGCTACCATCGGCTCCTTCTTCTCTTCAGAAGTCGGCGATGTCACGTCCTCTGTCTTGGGTCTGTCCAGGTTAGGGGGAAAGCTCTGGTGCATTTGAGGAGAGGAGCGGCAGTATCTCCACCAAGCCATAAACCCGAGAAGCCTGATGAACAGTGCCTTTCGCTGAGCTTTCAGTCTCTTCAGCTCCCTCTGTCTTGCTTTGATAGTGTCATGGTACTGCTTGTACCTCATCCGCTGCAGCTCCTCCTGCTTCCGCCTCCACCATTTATCGCCTAGGAAGGCTGCTCGCATGCTCAATTGGAGCTTCAGGGCAGGGAAGAAGAGGGCTGGGTGCAGCCGATGAAGGTCTTTGAACTCTGAGAAGTCGCATCTCCCGTCTCCGTTCTTATCCACTTGCTGCAGGACTTTAGGGACGTTGATGAGCGGAGTCTCTGCGTGAAGGGACCGGATCAGTTGCTCCAAGGTCTCCTAAAGGTTACGGAGGGACGTCACTTGAGACCAGAACGAAGTGGCTAGCTACAAAGTACTAGTGAAGAGCAAGCATGCTAAAGAAAAGCAGCTGACGATAAGGAGGAGACAGCGTGCTAGGTGCCCGGACAAAGATTAAGAGACAGAGGCCATAGGCCATAGGCGGGCCAGTCTAGAGGTCTGACCATAGTGATATAGCCATTCTTCTGGACATCGACCACGTAGAAGGCGTCTGAGACCCGTGGCGGTGCATAGAGCGAGAGGTGAGAGAGGTACAAGGTCAGCAGCTTGCTCCCTTGCGTGCAAGTGTTTAAAAGGACGGAAAGGATCATAGTGGGTGTAGAAGAGCCAAAGGAGGTGCTGATCGCCCTGTTCAAGAGAGAGGAAGAAAGGATTGAAAAGGGAGCGAGGAGAGGTAGGAAGATGAGGAACAGGGGAAAGAGAGATGGCTATCAAGGGAAAAGGAAAAGAGCTCTGGTCTGTCGGTTCCTTACATTTCAATACATCCTCTTCCTCCATGAGACAGAAGGTTGTCAGTGTGTCGACGAACTGGGAGAAGTCCAGGGTCCCAGTAGTGCCATTCTCTATAAACATTGATGAAGAAAAGGGAGAAGCGACAGGTGCAAAAAGAGAGAAGAGAAGGTTGCATCTGGATGAGGCCGAGTTAGGGGCCTGCCAAAGAAGATGTGTGCTCACTGACCTGTGAGAATGAAGAGATGATCGCCAAACTGCGTTCTTTTCTCCTTGATGCAGCGATAGAACTCATCAATGTCCAGGGCCCCACTGCGACTGTGCCCACCCCAAGCAGGACGAGGGTAGCACCAGAAATGCGGAGAAAGAGAGAAAAGTAAAGAGAGAGCAAAGACAGGAGAGAGGAGAGAGAGAGGAAAGTGACAATCGAGACCATCAGCGAGAGGGTGATTAAGGAGGGAATGCAGGGTCAGAGTCAAGGACCACAAAGCGGCAAACCATGCCATGAGGCACATCTGTTCTACGTACTGCAGGGGAGAGAGAGAAAAAAGTGAGAGAGAGAGACAGAGAGAAAGACACAGAGAGAGAGAGAGAGAGAAAGAGAGTAGGTCGGGGGTGACGTTAGCCTCTCAGCAGTTAGAGACTTCCACTGTGAGTGTCGTACCCACCTCGTTATCCGCCGAGTCAAAAGCTGCCCGGAAGGTGATGAGGTCTTTCCCAGTCACTAAAGAGAAGGAGCGACAACCAAGAATATGAGGACTGCGGTTGAGAGAAGAATAGGGGGACGCGCATGAGGCAGACAAGAGAGGGCAACACGAGTCGAGAGACAAAGAGGAGGAGTGGGCAGTATATACGTGGTAATGAGAGTCAAGAGAGAACAAAGAGAGAGAGAGAGAGAAAGTGAGGAAAATGCGGAGTAAAGAACAGAAAAAAAGGATGATGGTCAAGAGAGAGGTCACTTCGTCATCAATACGAATGAGTAGGGATCGAAGAGACTGCACTCACGGTGCGCCCGTGCAATAGCTCGCTGCAAGCAGTCGTCCTGGAAGTTATTACTAGGAGCCAATCGCCCGTTGCCCGACAGCGCGGCCATCGCCCGAGCCATCTTTTTTGGGACACAAGGATAGATAAGACAGCTTCTGTGAAAGGGGATGCTCATATATCAAGGTCTTTACTCTCCGTCCCTCTCCCTCTATCCCTAGAACTATTCCAACACCTAGCTCCACTTACTTTTTCTCTGTGCTTGCCAGTCGCACGGCTTCCAGACAGACAACAAGTCCATCCCAGTGAGAGACCTTACATACGCTAGCAGTAGCGCACCTCCTGGTCAGAAGTGCCCTAACAACAGGCTCACCTGGCGCTGGTTCGGCACCAAGAGGATCATAGCTGGAGCCGCTGCGGTCTATCTCAGAGAGAGAAACAGAAGACAAAGGAGAGAAGGAAGGCTGGGCAGGCTGGCGGGCGCAAGGGACTAGGAAGGGATCGTCGCCCCGAGAGAGGCAGATGCTGAAGGATGGCGCTCAGCTACCAGCACCATCGGTTGAAGAGAAGTATGTAAAACGGTAGTGGACGACAGGTCTCCCCCAGGAGTGATAGACTATCCGTTACATAGGGCAGAGAGCGTCGAGCCACTGATGACCTTACCCAGTGCGGAGTGCAGTGCGCCTTGCGGGCTTGCAAGGACCTGGCTGCTATTGATCCGTCAGTCAAACAACATGTTGGAGTTCGACAGTTATTAGAGGAAGGTAAGAGATGGAAGGAGACAGCCAACGGCGATGCTGATTATGGCTTACATTCCAGTCTGTAGCTAGTCATGCCATTGACTCAAGAAGCATCAAAGGCTACGCTCCGGTACTGTTAGCGCCCACCTGGGCATGAAGGCCCCTTGCGTGCGGTTATTACGACGGAGGGTGGGACTAGAGCACTCTACCCTTTTGCCAAAATTTCTAAGGAAGTGTCGGCGCTAGTCATAGTGTCATAGTGCATAGCAATCTTGAAGGATTGGGCCAAGTGTCCAGATAGTGTCCCCACTAGACCATGAAAGTGCTATGGCATGGTTCCCAAATAAGAAGCCGAACCTTACTACATGATGGAAGCGATAGATTTGAAGCATAGTAAGAACGATAACCCTACATCCTATCTGCGATTTTCCGGCGCCTCTCTTAGACCTTGCTATAGTCCAGCTTGCTTTCCAATTTCTTCGCCTCCGCCATCTTTCTCGCTGCCTTCATAAAATCTTCCTCTAACACGTAGTCGCGATCCGCTCGAATGGCAAACATGCCTGCACGGAACCTCATTAGCACCCCTGCCCAACGTTCCGCTGAAAAAAAGAAGCCTCCTACCTGCTTCTGTGCAAACGTTCCTTAGATCTGCCCCGTTAAACTCGTCGCAGAGCTTCACTATACTGTCCCAATCTACAGAACATATGTTAGAAACCTGAAACTCGACATCCTTTGCTAGACTCTTTGAGGTGTACCTATGTCGCCTTTCTTAGTGATTGGAGCGGCGTGAATCTTAATGATGTCCATCCGTGATGCTTCATTAGGCAGAGGGATTTCAATCTTCCTATCCAGCCGACCCTAGGAGATTGAGATATCAGTCTTCCTGCATGGAAGCCATTCCCTATTGGAAGACATCCCATACTCTCAACGTACAGGTCGAAGAAGTGCTGGGTCAAGGATGTCAGGTCTGTTTGTCGCCATAACCATCTTCACCGCTCCAAGCTGGTCAAACCCATCCAACTGATTCAAGAGCTGCGTAGGGCGTAGTTATATGATCAGGTCAGACATACTGGCCGAAGGTTTTGAAACAAGGAGAACAAGCTCAACAACGTAATTGATAGACAAAAATAGACCTAACGAGTCTTTGTGTTTACCTCCATAAGAGTTCGCTGAATCTCACGATCTGCAGACGTGCCCTCTGAAAATCGACTACCACCGATAGCGTCAATCTCATCCATAAAAATGACACAGGGCTGATGGTCCCTAGCATAGCCTAAGGTACGTGCGACAGAAGGGCGGTGCCGGCGGTGGAGAAAGGTTAGGACTAATTGGTGGAAGCCTAGCGAAGGCAAGAGAGGTCCGCATACCAAACATCTCTCGGATAACGCGAGCGCTCTCTCCAATATACTTGTCTACAATAGCACTAGCGACGACCTGAACGGGAGAACTGTTAGACGGATACAGGTAGCGAGCAACGTTTTGCAAGAGACAGCTTCCGGGACAGTAAGTGAGGGTCAAGGAGGTTGATAGCCGAGAGAGAGCGAAGGGTCATCGCAGTGCTATGAAAGCCGTTAGGCGTAAGAGGTACAGGAGTCTGGAGAACTACGATGACTACAAAGCTGTGCTCAACAAAAAGCATTACCTTCAAGAAGGTAGCGTTGATGTTGCAGGCCAGGGCTCTAGCGAGCAATGTCTTTCCTGTCCCAGGAGGCCCATATAGGAGCACACCCTTGGGTGGCTTGATGCCCACGCGGAAGAAGAGCTCTGGATTTGTCAGCGGCAGTTCAATTACCTGCCAAGGAAGCATGTTCAGGACCTCGCTCGAAGACAGCGGAAGGAAAAAATGGGATTTCCCAACTTTCCTTCCTTCCTCTGCACCTTCCCTTCCTCTCGAACCACACTTTCTCCTATTCTCTCTCCTTTGCCTTTAGCTTTGTTCGCTGACTACCCTTGAAATGTACTTTCGTACCGTCTATAGAGCTTGACTCACCTCACGGAGCTCCCTAATTTGGTCGTTGAGTCCACCGACGTTAGAGAAGGAAACATTGCCAGCATCTTCATTTAACATGTGGAAGACAGTTGGGTCCACCTCTCGTGGTAGCTGACGCATGATTGTCAATGTGGTCATGTCCAGAGCCACCCTGGTCCCCGCCTTAAGTTTAACTTTGTCGACCTGACCATCAAAAGTCAGGAAGATTTCCTTTTGCTCAACAAGAGTGGGTCACTGACCTTTGATCGGCAGCCCACCACATACCGAGGACCACTAGAAGCCTTCACAATGAACCTATCATCATCAAGCTGGCGCAGCACCTCGCCTATGATCTGGCCGACACTCTACATAGAACGAAAGCAAGCGAGCTAAGTCTGGCAGAGAAGCAGCAACAGCCAGTTACAGGAGGAAGTGCACCTGAAGAGCCTTAAGGTCATCTTCCGTCTTGTTATACTCCTTCACAAGGTCTTTAACATTGTTGCGTAAGGCCTTAACTCTGGTTTGTCGAGGAGTTAGAGCTAAGCCTAGTGCAATCAGGAAAGAAGAGGGCTTTTTTTACGCAACAGACGCACCTTGCTTCTGTCTCTCTGTGCTCAATAATCTTCTTCTTGTACTGCTCTATGACCTCCCTCTTCTCTTCATCATCACCAACTGCCATGGTTCTGAGGAGGAGATATGCACTTCCAGACCTTTAAAACGACAACACCAATATCTCGCGAAACAGACTAGTTGATAGTTGACAGTAATATGCGGTGAGCACCTCTAAATGATCCTTCTGATATCCAGCAGACCAATAGAGGAGACAGTTGGACTAGAACGGAACTCTGCCAGATCTGCAGCTCATCGGATTTTGTGTCTCCAGGAACGGAAACTTCATTTTGTGAGCGAAGCGGCAAGCGAAGATACGGCAGGTGAATCTAAGCTTTCATAGGTCCCCATTGAAGGCCCAGCCCCATGAGATCCTAGGGGACCCTCATCGCATTTCCCTGTTTTGAAGGGCTTTCGGCGCAATTGTCGGGGGCATGTTATGATTAATCAGCTAGGACTGAGACAGCTGTCGACGACACTAGGCGCCGTGCTTCTCCTGGGGAATGTCTGTCCTGAACCGCAAAGGAATTCCATCTTCATCTGTCATGGAGAACAAGGACGAAGGACCCTGACTATTCTGAATATAGAACATTAGGTTGCGCTCTATACTCGATAGCGATCGAGATCAGCAATGCCCAAGGGGAGGTCTGGTTGGACGGTGATGGGTGATGGGTGCTGCTTGGTCTCAGCAGGAATCTCTATCTCCTCGCTCTAGCTGTACATTTGCCTGCTTTGACACTGCGTCTGCATCTGCGTCTTCATCTCCGTCTGCGTCTGCATCTGGCAGAACAAGCAAGAGCTGAGCCATCTTTGGATAGTTGAACAGCATAGTGGAGATATCTGCAGAGGGACCGTTACTATAAGAAGTACTAAAGATGAATAACTGCTATACGCCATGGAGGGAAGAAGAGGTGCCAGAGAGCACAGGCGGAAAGAAGCGTGGTCGCCAAGAACGGAAAGCAAATGAGTTTAGACCAATGTGTAAGTAACGTTGCCCTGCCTGACGAAGAATAAGCTTGTTTGACTTATGTACTTTCTCGTCCTTTTTTCAGATATCCGTCAAGGGGTGGTCAGCCAAGCCTCAGGATCTGCATATGTCGAAGTGGGCAAGACTAAAATTATCTGCTCGGTGTAAGAACAACTCTTCTCCTAACCTCCGTTACTCTTTCTGAAGCTGTAACTCTAATCGTTCTACCTGGTCACAGTTACGGACCTAGATCTGGTTCCAAGAGACGTATGGACTTTAGCGAGGAGGGCGAGGTCGTTTGTGACTTTAAATATGCCCCGTTCGCTTGCCGAAGCGGTAGACGTGAGAAGGGGCAGGTGAGCTCTGGCATCATACTCCAAATCTTGAGTTTAAGCTTAGTCTCTGACAAGATGCTATGTTTAGGGCCAGGATGAGAAAGAGCTATCTTTACTTATTGAGCAGACGATTTCTCCTGCTGTCATCCTGAAAAAACTCCCCAAGTCGATTGTAGATGTGTTCATCGTGGTCCTTGAGGCCGACGGAGGTCATAGGAGTCTCTCGCTCGTGCACTAAAGCCGCGCCTAATGCGTCTTCTTCTTCTGTCCATTCAGGCGAGTTGTCCGCAGCTATAAGTGCTGCGTCGCTAGCGATAGCAGATGCAGGGATAGAGATGTATGATATGGTCTCCAGTTGTTCTGCGGTAAGTTTTTCAGTTCAGAGTTTGTTTTCATCGATATATTCTAAAGCTTGCTCACCAGTGCTTGGTGGACGGTCAAGTTGCACTAGATCCAGACGCAGACGAGGAGCAGGCTGCAGATGCAGCTGCGCTCCTGGCTGTTATGCCATCACTTGAGCAGATCTCCCAGGTTCTGCACACGGGTGCGGCGCCACCTGCCAAGGCAACAGATGTACGTATGTACTTCCTGGTGATCGCACAGCTGGTCAAATCATCTCTCGTTTGCTTCATTCTCTCTTTCCTGCCTCTTTAGCTCGCCCATTTGATCTGGGTCGCTTGCAGAACCCTTGCCCTGATCTATTACCCTAGTCACTAACGGTACCACTTATCCGTTCCCTGTCCGTTTAGCTGATGGAGCTCTGCCATGATGGTTGTGACAAAATGATGGCAGTCATGACGAACTCAATGAGACAAAAAGCGGAACACTCAAAACCGGCGCCGTCGTAGCAAAGTGCTAATAATAGAAAAACAATATATATGATGAGTGGATGCTGACTCTGCCTGGAATGGGTGTTCGCCCGCGTTTGAGATACGAAAGTCATAGTGGCTGGAGAGATCAGATTGCGCCTTTGTTCTACTTGACAAATCAATTTTAACGTTGTCTCTCTTGTTGCTATTTCCAAACCGACACTGTCGAGCTAAGGCCTTCCACGAGTTTCCGTCACCGTTGGAGCTACCCTGGGCGCCGATGGAGGTCGGAGGTGTCGAACGTATAACCGACGCTTCTACCGACTGAAGAGCTCAGTGCAGACGTATCGTTTGGCACTGTGAGGCATGCATCCATGCAGCTCTCCCTAGAATATCCTCCACACTGCTTACTCGCCTGATGTCACAAGGGTCCGGGCCGTGTGACATCTTCCTGCTGCTATCATACAGCCTGGTCGTCTCAAAACGTCGTTGTTTTCAGCGTTGCGCTTTAGCGATTCTTGCAGTATGGGACCAACCGCACTGGCTCGTTGAAGAAAGCTTGGCGGGTAAGTTTCGCTCATTTATTTATTTCGGAACTCTGGAGACCAAAAATGACCGAAGATGACACAGATTATAGTGAAAGAGGGTTTCTGTCTGTCCGAGAATATCCTTCAGCCCTTTACGCGAAATCCATCAAAGAAAGTGTGAGACGAGGCTAACGAAATGTAGGACACAGTCCTTGCGTTAGCTCACGATATTAGTGCTTGTCGGTCATTCTCTAGCATCGTCCTCCCTGTCTCACTCTCCCGCACTGTTGCAGCATCACAATAGCAAATTCTTATCGATGGAAAGCGGCGTGCTCTGTCCGGCGTCAGAGCTCCATAATCTCTCTTGAAGACCTTTCTACCTCCTGAGCGGCAGACGAAGACATCCCGAACATCGAGCTAAACTCTCTAGGACAAACCTATCAAACCCCAGAATCTCTCCTTTCCATTGCTTGATAAACGACCGAGGAGCGTGGCCGATTGTGACAAGAGGCTTATTTGATCTACGACCATGGATGCCAGAGCAGCAGCGGAGCAGCAGAAAATGCTAGAGGCTAGAGGCCATGGTAGGAGGACACCTTGTCGCTGCAATTTCTCTCGGCTGTTTCTGCTCAAAAGTAGTTTGGGATCAAGGCACCCCAATCCCAGAGACCTGGTCTCGACGCTCTGTCTTTTCTCTGAATTATGCTCTGTCTTGCACTCACTGCTGTCTAACTTTTGGAACGCTAATGTTGTTGGTGAACTCTATCTTGTGTGCGCCCTTGTGACTTCAATCACAGCCAATCATCCAGTTGCAGCTGAGGCTGTGGATTTTCACGTTGTGGAGGCAGAGAAGGTTGAGGGTGCTCCGGCGAATGTTCCTACAGTTGAGGTCACGGCAACCGCAGCGGCCGTGCCTGTGATCTTACAGGCTGAACCAGTCCCAGCGCATCAGCAACTTCCCATCATTGGTAGGTCCTACCACTTCGATGAAGATTCTGACTTTGTGCTCAATCAAGGCAAAATTCCTCACTCCTGAACCTTGGAAAATGACTGTCTTAGTTCTGCACCTCTGAGACTTGCTGTTGCCCTAGAAGTCCCTCATCACTTTGCTCAAACTCTACGGCGCCTTCCGCCACTCTCACTCTCTCCATAGTTCATTAAATATATGTATCTCTAAGTTTCTCCTGTCCGTCTGTCGCGCTTTCCCTATCCCTTCTCTTGCCTCTCGATCTTCTTCATCCCTCTTTTTAACTTGGTTACCCTCTCTCTTCCTTCCGTTGCAGCGCGTTGCCGAGATTGTCAGACCGAGTACCACCGGGATCCGAATGCTAAGGAGGCAAGCTGGGAGTACTATCGCTGCCAACGATGCCTGAAGGGTGGTCCTCTTAGAAACTGCAGAATCTTCTAAAGCAACTTTCTTCGTCGTCATACATCCTTCTCATTCTGCTCCCTGTCGCACCCTTTTGTCCATCCTCAAAGTCTCTCTCATACGCTCACTAAACTTCTCTGTCCACAAGGTGTAGAGACCTAGACACCATTTATAATGTATAGCTCAGTGATCACATCCTTACGATCCAATTACGGATATTGAATGACGCTGATGGAGAAGATATATATAAAGGTTAGACCGTCTTCCGATCTTGTATAGCAGAGACAGCCTAGAAATGAAGCCAGTCGTTGTCCATGGTCTCTATGCCGTCTAGAGCATCAATGAGGTCCTGGTCAATGATGTTCTGGTTGCGCATTTCTTCGCTGAAAAGTTCTCCCAGCAGCTGAGAGAGTCCTGGAGAGCCTGGTGGCAGGATGTCGAACTCTCCTGCTGCCGGAGGAGGTGTGAGAGAAGGGGGCATCGGAACCGGACTCATCTCCCCGATGGTCATGGGAGGTGTCATGACGCTTGGGGGTGTGACTGGAGAAATGGGTGGCACGGCTGCAAGAGGCAGAGTAGTAGTGTTAGAAGGCAAGAGTTCCGATGGGCTGCCGCTTCCAATATCAAGGCTATCACTAGTTAGACGGAAAATATGGCCAAAAACAGGTGTTGGGCTAGGAAAGAGGTGCGAAGCCAAGACGACAGAGAATGTGGCAAAGATAGACGGTCAGGCACTTACGAGTTGTGGCAGAGGGATACTTGGGTATGACATAGAAGATAGTCAGCAGGTCCGCTGACTCTGTCGTCTCGACACAGATCCAAGTTTGGGCGTCAAAAGGCATTCCACTAACATCCACCCATCGCACATGCTCGAAGGTGCCGATAGTGGGACCAGTTTTAGCATCGAACTGGGCCAAGTACTTCATCAGCATCGTGGTGAACATATCCTTGTAGTCCAACGGATAGATTAACCTACAGCGACAACGGAAAGCAGGGCGGCCGAAGTTATAGGGGTGAACAGCTATGTATAGGGTGAACATCTATGAATGGAAGATTAACGGTGGACGAGGTGCTCAGTAAGAGCTTCACGGGAAGCGTCAGAACGGCGAACACCCACAGCCCCAGTGCTGAACCGACGTAGGGGATCGACCACGTGTGTAAAGGCAGCTTCCTAGGTAAACCCGCATCCGGGTCCTGACCTCCCTTCTCTGACATGAACATTGAAAGCAACAGTCCTCCGCCCTTCCTCGGGGCTAGATAAACTTAGGACGCCTACCTTGAGAGAAAATCCTTATCCATACATTCTGCTGATGTTGCGTCTTCCTCATTGACTCCAAATATCGCTTTTGCCACGTCGTTGAGGAAGTATTTTAGCTGTCCGTCATGGAAGACACGCGTGATAGATGCTCCTGCCATCTGAGGAGCGATTTTGTACATCTCCTGCAAGCATTGATTGACAGACTTCTTTCGCATAGCAGAAAACATTGCTTGGTGCTTGACTATTGACTTCGTAAAGGTGTCCAAATCTATTAGTGGGTCGAGAAAGAGACATGGCAGAGCGAACAGAAGAGAACAATGAGAAACACCTTCATAATCTTAGAGCCCAGAAGAAGCACTATCTGTGTCGCCTGCCCACAACATGACTAGAGAGGAGACCATAAGACCAAGAACTGGCACTGAGAGAGGACAGATTATGGCAAAACAGTTTTGCAAGAGCTTATAGAGGAGACCATAAGCCGAAGAACTGGCGCTTAGAGAGTGCAGATGATGGCAAACAGCTTGCAAGAGTATAGGCAAGAGGGTCCAATGCACTGAGCTTTAGCGCTACACTAGCAGATGGTGCAAGTGGTACTGGAAGAGAGCTGACATCACTCTACCTAAACCCTCATCCGTAAGTTCTGAGGCTGCCTCTGTCCCGAGCAGCTCCTCCAGTGAGATCCCAGCCCGCTTCATAAGCTTCAGACTCATGTCCAGGATGTATTGACTTTTCTTTAAGACTGCCACACGAAGGTTGTACAAACTAAAGAGAGAAGTCGAGCCACAGAGAAGAGGAATAGCAGTTTAGCCCCACAACAAGCGACATGGGGGCACACGCACGACTCTGGCTCTTTCTCCATGTCTCGCTCATTGCCTAACAGTTCAACAGTCGTCATCTTTGTCCCTGTAAGAGCCATGAACTTACCAAAACCTCTTCAGCTTGAACCTGGGAATGCAAGAGTTGTTGGACATGGAATAGATGGCTTCAAAGAGGATCGTGTTGATCTTTTTCGCTTTGGCGGGATCATCAGTAAGTGAGTTAGTCCGTGCGAGAGCTGCCGCCCTGATGGCTAGAGGGGGCCGACCCCGCCGCCTAGATGAATAGATACAGACTTTTCCAAGGCGGACGCAGCGCGAGCAGGGCTCCTGCCGGTCACACCTAACTTTAGACAAGCGGCAAGCAGTGCATGAAGCTTGCTGTTTTGCACCCTCGTCTCCCTGCTTATCAGCGGCAGCCGCATCAAGCCCTACATGGGACAATCATGAGATGGCTACCAAGTGTACGGCGTCATAGCCGCCTCCCTTTCACTCCTTCCCGGTCTCACTAGAAGTCTCTCCTCTTAGCCTTTTGCAGGCACTACTCCAGCTTCTGGGATATGTTCACAATAGGTTGCTCTATTGACCTCCGTCCATTTCTACGCCCTTTGTCAGGAGAGGCACTACGCTCGTTCTCACCATTCTCCTCCTTCACATGAGAGCCAGTTGCTCTTGCTCCTGCCGGAAAGGACAGTCTTGACTGCACCTGCGCCTGTATATCGTCCACAGAAGGCACAGAGGCCTCCTTGCCGGCGACTATGAGCTTATCCATATCCGTGATGAAGCTGGTGTCTGTCAGCACATCTCCTGTCACGCGCATCACCGACTCCACAGTCTCAAGGCGAAGTCTAAGTACGTTCCGAAGCGCAGAGAAGAGACAACAATAAAAAGAGAGTTAGAGGTAGGGAAAAGTGATAGATCAATAGTAAGCGGAGGCGGAAGCGCCAATAAAGAGGCAATATGTCAAACTGCATCCCCGCCCCTGGGAGGTCCAAAGAATCAAACAGGAAAAAGTGACTGACGGCAGACGCCGGTGTGGGCATAGCATATGAAGGGAGCTATGGAGAAGAGATAGAGAAAGCATGAGAAGAGAGACAGTAAGACGGCCAGAGGGTGGCCAGGTGGCCAGCCCAAAATAAAGGGACGGGCTTTGACAGGTTGAAGGCGTTGAGGTCGTCAGAAAGAGAAGCTTTCGACGACAAGGAGAACCAACCTCGTCTTCACTTCTTTGAGAAAGTCCTGCCATTTGATGTCCTCTCCCACCAGGACAATGTGCGCTTTCTTATCTGAGCCCAGAAGGAAAAGCTGGACGGTTCGAGAGGTCACGCTGCCTGACAGCGGGCGCTTGATCATGGACTCGGGCCCTGACATGCTGCTGAGGTCCAACTCCATCCCTGCCCCTATATAATGCTAGAGCTGGGCAGAACACGCCCAGCAGAGAAAGGATGGAAACCAGGGAGAAATATAAGGAACAACCAGTGGGTACAGATGCGGCACCAAGGGGGCGAGGAAACGAACAGAGACGGTGAGACCAAGGACGGTCTAGAGAAGCGCTTTGACCCTGTTATTTCTAATAAGTTAGAAAATTTGCTAGAGGACAAGAAAGAGTTGGTATGCGGGAGGGAGAGAAAGCGAAAGCGAGCGAGGGAGAGAGAGAGAGAGAGAGAGAGAGAGAGAGAGAAGTGGGGAGGGAGAGAGGGGGTAGTACAAGGTACCTCGCGCTTCAGCGGCGCTGGGATGGCCGGCTGTCAGCCTCAGTCTTGGGAGATATCATGCACGGCAGTCGGGCGGTGCTCTCCCTCCCTGCTTGATTAGCGGTTCTAAACCTTCTGGGACAGTCTGAGGCGCGCCTGCTCTGGCTTCAAGCTCTGGCCTTCTGGCTCGCTCCAAACATCAGTTCGTTTCTTATAAAGAGAGAGAGAGCAAGTAGAGAGATAAAGAGACAGAGAGATAAAGAGAGAATGTGAGAGGGAAGAGAGAGAGAGTGGGAGAGAGAGAGAGAGAGAGGGAGGGGGGAAGAGAGCGAGAGAAGAGAGCGAGAGAGAGAGAGAGAGCGAGAGAGAGACAGAGAGAAGAGAGAGAAGTGGGGAGGGAGAGAGGGGGTAGAACTAGTAGTGATGCTGTACGTGGAGCCAGAGGCACTGGGAGCTTCTGAATGTTGGTTGTTGGGATGACACGCCTCTCTCTCTCTCTCTCCCTCTCTCTCTCTCTCTCTCTCTCTTCTCTCTTCCTCTCGCGCTCTCCATCTGATGACGAAGTTGTTGATGTTGACTCTCTCTCTCCTCCTTTCTCGATGGGGTCAAGAACTCTCTTCTCTTGCTCTGTCTCTGTCTCTCTCTCTCTCTCTCTCTCTCCCCTCCGAAAACCCATCTCTCCTTCTCTCTATCTCTGTCTCTCTCTTGGCCCTCTTTCTCTGCTTTCCCTCTTGCTCTACTCCGCCATTTTGTCTCTCTCTCTTCCTCACAGGCAATTATGTATGGCAGAGAAGACTCTGTCTGGCACTGAATTGCCCTTCATGTCCTCCCCCTCACCACAATCACTTCAGGAGGAGCACTGAGGGGTCTGGCATACAGTTTGTGGGCGACAATCCTTGTGGTGGAGACAGAGTAAAGCAATATGTATACTAAAAAGGAACAAGAGAGACGGGGTAGCTAAATATTGGTTGATCGTAATAATATGCCTCGAGCCCCACTCCAAATGACCGTGATTATGGGTAATGGACCTTAGTGATAATAGAATCAGATGTTTGTAATACTCCTGAAGAGTGGAAAACATGGGACTTTATGATAGACAGAGTGCGAGAGAGAAACGGTTGATTACTAGACAGGCAGTGTTTTTGGGTAGAAAGAGAAGGAAGAGACAGAGTGAGATAGAGAGAGGGAGGAGAACGAGGAGAGGCAGAGACACAGAACGACGTCCCAAAGCCTCCTCATCTCACAGAGCAGTGTACAGAGTAGAACGTTTAGGAGGGGACAGTTCAGGGCAGTTCTGTTAAGGGAGTTGGGAAGCCTCTGGCTGCAGGCGTGCTGCCTGCTGCTCGCTATACTGCCACCTGCTTCTAACGCTCCCGTCTCTAACACTGGTCCAGGACGAAAGCACAGACAGACACTGACCACAGAGGAGCGGAGGATATCAGCACAGCACAGTGGTCCTTGAGGAAACGTCTGAGTCGGCAACTGCCATCGTCCTGTGTCACGCGAAGCTTCTTCTGTGGTTAGGCATCTTGTTTTCCCTGGGGAGATTTACTAAGACCAAGAAATGGATTTCTTTCTCCCCCGCCATCATCAGGGGCATCGATGGCTTAGTCAGCGGCACCATCGTGCAGAAGCTTATCTGGTTGTAGGTTTGGAGGAAATAATGATAAAAGAGCTTCTATGTTGCAGTTGTGTCACGAATTCTTAGAGTAGAAGTAGGGTGCTTGGTAGCTGCATTGAAAGGGGACGAGGACGTCTCTTCTGCAGAGTAGGCTTCATCTCGTTCAGTATGTCCTTTCCTTGGCGGTTGGAAGGCTTCATCAGGGGATGTTCAGAGGTAGTTCACGCATTGTAGTCGTGAACTCATGCCCGGACTACTAGAGCGAGAAGCCTCAATGGTGGTCCTCCTACTCGTGCTGCATGCACTTTCTGAGTCAACGTTGGTCAGACAAACGTCTGCTATGTACTACGTCAGCCGAGAGGAATGAAGATATACCATTCTCACCAACGAGGTCAAGGCGGTAGCATCTTGGGCTACTTCATAAATGGCAATAAGCTCTTGTTTGACGGAACCTGCTATGGTTGTGTATGCCGACCAAGAAGAATATTCAGCTTCGATTAGATAGACATCCTTCTGTTTTGCTCGCTTCCTTGTCTGTTGTCGTTGGTAACATTTTTACAAGACCAACCCCCTCCATCATATCCTCTCGTTAGTTCTCCCGCTATCTGTCTCTGCAAAAAGCAATCCTAGATGGTTTTGCACTCATCTGCAGCGTCAACAGGTGACGAGGAGTAGGCTCGCACAATAATTCACATGATAACAAGGAAGGCTGCTACCACGATAGCCTCATGTCTTCTGCTCCTCCATCCTCGTGACATCGCACACAGCTTACAGAAGTCAATAGTAGTAACAAGAACACCGTATGGAGGATGGTGGCGAAGGAAGGCCACGATCTAAAGATGGACTTAGTCTGAGAAGACGGACGAGGCTTGATGATGAAGATTCAGGGATCAGGGATTGTTGTCGAAGGCTAATAAGCAGCAGCACATCGTCTTCGTTTCTCCTCATCATGATAACCATGATACCCATAACCTTTGACTCTCTCCTGATATTTGTCCTCGTTATATAGCAGCTATCCAAACAGAGGTACCCAGGAGGGTTTAGGGCTTTATGGGTTTATGTTGTTCAAGGTTATTATTTCCTTGAGGAGATGTCAGCGCTAGCGAAGCTCTGGTCGAAGCTTCGTACGGAAGAAGCTGCTGCTGCTTCATCATCATCCTCGCCTCAGCCTCTTCGTTCGAGTGCTGGACATCGCCAATCTCTCTTCGGCCATCACGCAGTGGAAGGCTTCCTTCCAGTGGCTCTCTAATCATCCTTTGACGGTCGCACTATCAAGGGCCTGACCCGTTCGCGGCCAACGATTCGTGCTGATCAACCGCTCTAACCTTGGGGTTCAAGCCGCGACGGGACTGTCTCCAGCTCTGGATCGCTCTTGGACTACCTCATACTTGCGTAATACCTATCAGATCAGCGCCCTCCTTTGGAGGGGGAGTAGTGCCAACGTTGACCGACTGACTGAAAAGTCTACCACTTCTTCAAGCAAAAGGTGAAATTGGCAGCTGCAACTACCAAAGCTTAACGGAAGCAAGCAGCCGCTAACTTATTTCTCGGTGCAGTCACTGACTTCTGGGGGCGAACATGGCAGTTGACAAGCTAAAGGTGCTGGTGCCGGTGGCCCTTGTCGCTGTCAATTTTGCCTTTGCTGGGTGGCACGTCTTGGGCAAACGTGCGCTTAACAATGGGGTCAATCCGCTAGTCTTCGCCTTATACCGCGAGATCTCGGCGACTGTCCTGATGTTCATGTTTGCGTTTGCGTTTGATGGTATCCAGAAGTTCAGCACTGTACATTTCTGGCGTATTGCTTTACTTGGTATCCTGTGCGCTGCAAATGTCTTAGGCTTCATCTTGGCTTTGAAGCTTGTCAGCCCTACCAACGCGGCAGTAATGCAGCTGTTGGTACCTGTCCTGGTGCAAATCTTCTCTATCGCTGCTAAGCATGAAGTATTGTCTCTCCTGAAGCTTGTGGGTATGTCTTTCTCCATATGCGGAGCTGCTGTCATCACCATACTGCCATCGACGCATTCGGCTGACAACGACACTGCACCATCTGCCAACGACGGCCTTATAACTCCTCAGCCTCACTCCGTTCTTCTTGGAAATCTTTTGCTTCTTCTCCAGTGCTTCGCCGTTGCTGTCAGCGTTCATACTCAGAAGGAGCTCCTCTGCACCTATCCTCCTACATCCGTCACGGCGTGGTACTACTCAATCGCGACTGTCATATCAATGGCAGTGGTAGGGGCCACTAGGCCCCCGGCGGTGGATTTTCGGATATCGGACGCGGCTGTCTGGGAGGCTTTAGTCTATGCCGTCATCTTCGCTTCTGCATTTACGTATATCACTACCACGTGGGCCCTGAGCCATGCTCCAGCTTCTCTGGTGGCAACCTTCTCTACTCTACAGCCCCTAGCCACAGCACTCCTCTCTATGATTGTCCTTGACTATCATCTGACATGGGTGGAAGTCCTTGGCGGATGTTTGTTGACCGCAGGATTGCTAATCACTGTCCATGCCGGGAGGAACACGCAGGCAGTTCCCTCTCCTGCAGAACAAAGAAAGAAGGTGGCTGTAGTGGGTGAAAGAGAAGGAGAAAGCCTGCTGTACCTCGGCCGGGATGACGCTGAGGCCTAGAAGATGTAAAGTAGCAGCCGAATGGGACCTTTACGGTTCTGCATTAGTTAGAATGCCCTTCCCTAGACTTTGTAATCTCGTCACAGCCATAAATCAACGTCTTGACGTTATCCACAGATCGGACTAACAACTGCAACTGTCGCGACAGTTGTGCCTGGCAGTCGCCACATGTCACCTATACTTTTGAACCTAGAGGTCAAGCATGTGTCTCCTTTGAACCTCTTGAGCGCCATTGCGATGGGCTTCTTTGCTTCAGTTATTACTATTGTTGTGCCAATGTTCTAGGCAGACAGCTTGTAGTTCTCTCCATAGCAGTCACGCAGAGCCATCATGAGCTTATAGCAGGGCTTGAGCTCCACCTGATTGTCCCATAAGCATTTTCTTGCTGCCTTGAACTGGTCCCAGCACTTTTCCTGCGATTGCCTGAATCTGTGGTTGAAGGACAGTGAGCAAGAACCCCAAGAAGGTTGTATTCCATCCTCGCACTAAACGTTCAAGTCTCTCCTAGGGTTGACTTACACTTTATGTGTGCACGCAGTAACGAGAAGTGACTCGTGCTGATGCAATCTGGGATCGACTAACTTCTCCCGTGCTTCCTGGAAAGCTTTTCTATCTTTCTCGCAATCCTCATACATGATTGGCGAGACTGCTACGAGTTCATGGTAGAGAAAAGGAGCTTCCGCTTTCTGATTATGATCCATGCTGGTCTTCGCAAGTCCTCTGTAACTAGGCAACTCACACCCACAAAGCTACTAAGCAGCCTCGATCCTCTACCTGAAGTATAGCCTTCTGCGCCTGTCAATTACAGAGACCCATAGACGGACGAAAGGCAACTTGAGACGCAATAATCTCAACAATAGGCTAGGAAATCCATCACGCTCTCTCACGCTTTCTCTGCCTGTGGTGGCTCTGTATTTTGACCCAGACAGCCGTTAGCCGCTATAGACAGTTCGTCTCTTTATATCCGTTAGCGGCTTATCCTGCTTGTTATTATTGTGCCACGACAGAGAGAAGATGATGATGAATGTTCGCAGAGTCTATGGCTTTCTCATATAAAGATGCTAAAGAAGGAAGACTGAACATCATCATCAAGACCAACGGCAGGACGGGAAGACGGAGGAAGATCCTCATCGACAATCAGAGGGCAGCAGCAGCAGATCCATCATCATGGGCCTCTTCGTGCACGTGGTGGTATCATCTCCGCCGACAGAGAAAAAATGATAGTCCTTCTTCTCTTCTTCTTCCTCTTCTTCTTCTTGTCCTTCTCAATAAAGAGGATAATGCTTCGCTACATATAATGAATGACGATAAACTATTGAGCCGCCCCCGCTAATTCATAGTATGGTGGTGGTTGAGGGACACCTTCCTATATCTTTACAAAGGATACTACCTAATGACCGACATCATAATAGAAGCAGCAGCTCCAATCCCCTGCTGATTGCATATATGCATTATTATTAGTGCTCACCATCATCAACAATAGCGTGGGGGTCTCAGGCATAAGTACCACCCCAAGTGTTAGCAGACTAAAGCACCACTACCATTACTTAGCTTATTGCCCACGGCACCGTCGTGTGCCAGTTTTCTTACTGGTCCCTCCGGACACGTTTCGCTGGTTCTTCTCCCCATCTGCCTCTCCACTAGGGTAAGTAAAAAGCAGCAAGAAAGACAGCTGTAGAAGAGATGATGGTGATGATATTGACTCTTTAGTTTCTGATAATGGCACGTCGATGGAACAACCAGGCTCGCCGCAGTAGTCATTGCCCCAATCTGCGGCGTTGTGATGGACGGAGGACTCTGCCTGTGGGCCTTCTTCATATGAGGTGGTGCGCAGCAGCAGTACTATTACTATGTATAATAAGGATGGAGGGTTGTGGAAGGTGATGACGAAGCACGCGAACGACACAAGGAGAAGCTTACTAATGACCATAAAGAAGAGCCTTGTTATCTTTCTAGTCTCCCGCTTTTAGAACGAGAGGTTAAACAAAGAAATAGCAACGACGACTAATAATGTTACCAAAAAGGTGGGGGGGGGGGGCCTCCTCCGGTCATCAGCAACTATTATGACCAGGCTTCCTGTGTAGTCTCTTAATGTTAGTAATAAGGAGGGACTTCTTTGACGTCCAAACACTAGCTTCATAAGGCCGTTGCCTCCTGCTGCCTTCTTCTGTGTGAAGATGCTTACGACGATCAATATTAATCTCTGCGATGACCCGGACCAACCACAGTGGCGGCCAACCAATGCTGCGTGATGGTTCTCTCCTCCTTTGAATTGGGAAATAAACAAGCCAACAACTGTTGTGCCTGATGGTAATAATCGTACAGGTGGTGTCTGGCAGCAAATGTGAATAGTATATGATGGTCCCACCGAACAGGAACGGCAGTTATCACCACCCAGCAAGCTTGACAAACCATCAATTTTTGAAATACTCACTACCGGGTGGCGGCCACGGTGAGAAAGACTAAGGGAGGAAGCAGTCTCTCCTCTACCGCCCATCATCTCATCAGCCGCTTGGCAGTTGGATACTATATCATCGCAAGGCAGAAGAAAGCAGGTTAGCCGAGGGGAGACGGAGAGATATCACAAGGCTGCAGCCTCGCTGCCAGCCAACCATCGCTGCAGTCCGCCAACAAGAACGAAAGATGGTGCTGATGATGAACGCGAAGGAGCAGGAGGGAAGTCGACGGAACTCTTCATAGTAGCGATTGAGTTGACAATAGGGAGAGCAGCAAGGAGGAGCGGACCGTTCTTGATAATAAGAAGGAGGGCAGACGTCAAGAAATTTCCTCCGCGACTGTCGTCAGTGCAGCAGCAGCCGCGGCGGCGGCCAAACTCTCTCATCACTCAAGAGCCAAATAGTGAGAACCGCCGGAAGCTCATACAGTGGTAGGCGGGGTTTCCCTCTCCAAGTAAATCACATGCCTTTACTGTGGTCACGGAAGGGGTAACTACCATGCCCTCTAGAGACCGGGGGTTATGACCAGGTTGGTTAGTAGTACAATAGGAGGGGAACAGGGGGGCCAAAAGAAAGATACCTAAGCAGAATCTGTATTCTGTTCATGCGGATTAAGAATCCTTATTGCTAGAGTGGACCTTGTGGCGCAAGGATCTGGAATATAGAGGGCAAATTTTTGCTGGAGACAAGAAAAAAAGAACATAAGAGACAGAACGAAGGCAGAGAAAGAGAGAAGAGAGAGAGAGAGAGAGAGAGAGAGAGAGAGAGAGAGAGAAAGAGAGGGGAAAAAGCAAGCGAGAGAGAGAAGTCTTCCTTGTGTTCTGAGAGCACAAAGGCTGGACCGATGGATGAAGACGATGGTTCGAGGGGTAGAAGAAGAGCAGCAGCAGCAGCAGCAGCTGGGGCCTGATGATTATTGGCCAAAGAGAAGTACTCGTAGTGGTCCCTTCGTATCCCTCGCTATGATACTAGGAGAGGAGAAGAGAGAGGAATGAGGCAGGTAACAGCAGTAGAAGCCGTACAAGCACAAGGAGACAAAGTGCAGCAGTGGGCAGGGCATAAGCTCTCCTCCAGGATCGATGCCTTGCTCACTGACATATTATTAGCGCCCCTATGAGAGAGGAGAGGAGCGACCTTTGTTCCGTGCACAGCGGCGCCATAGACTCTATATACACTTGATAGACCACGCACAGAACGCCGTTCTCCATACTGACCTTGCCTTACCGACGTCCTCCCGAGTAGTAGCTCAAGACTGGTCTCTGCTTAACGAATCCTGACTAGTCGATCGTCCTTTGGCCTCGTCGCAGCAGAGGTAGAGAAGGATGAAGCTGTAGGATCACTGGTGACTGCTAGGGAATCAAAGCAGCGCGTTCTCAAGCAACATAGTTGTCCTCTTAGTAGTCCCGGCGCTTACACGATGAGCGACACCGCTAGCAGAGACTAAAATAATCATCCCTGCTTCTTTCCCTTCTTCT